>JANHFX010025380.1:0-16564 GCA_027560015.1 Chloroceryle amazona
CCCTTCCCTTCCCTTCCCTTCCCTCGACTCTTTCTTCCACTTTCCCCAGTTCACTTCAGGATGGCACTCAAATGATTTTGAACAACACCACAATGAGACAGCGCTGTAACTTTTTTTTCAAGGGTAAATTTTCCCTGTCCTGCTTGAGTCAAGGCTGAATGAGAAATGAGACATTTTCCCTTCCTCCTTTTAAAATGTCTCCATTATTATAGGCAATTCATGCCAACTGAAGTCAAGAGAACTAGGCTCTAGATGGATTTGGATTTGATAACTTTATATATACTTATTTCTAAGTATATATACTTATTTCATATATACTCTTTTCAGCTTCTACAGACCATATAACAGCTTTCTGTCTTTGTCTAATGAAACACTTTTAGTCACCTCATTCAAAATTAAAAATATGACATTGCTGTAGTGCCGGATAATAGATGGGTGTGTTCTCCAAATTATTTTATATCTTGGTTACTAAATTAGAACAAAGCTGGAACAGAGAAGAGATATTTCAATAAACAGGTGTAAGTAAATGGTCTATAAAACCACTACATTATGTGCTTCAGTAAAATAACTTGCTGCTGTGAGAAGTACTTTACGCTAAAGATTTCCTTGAAAATCCTGCGCTTCTCAAAGAATGGTCACCTCTCTACATTTCAAGCAATTTTATTTGCTTCAAAATGCAAAAGAAAAAGAGTGAAAAATATCTTTATTTAAGCAAATATGGTAGGCAGATGCAGTGTAGATAAAAATAATGGTTAATAACTCAAATCCATAAGGGGTGGCAGATTCAGCCTGAGTAAATCGAAAGCTTTCTCAAAGAGAGCAATTCATTTTTGGCAGCTTGAGAGCTTAGAAAGCTGGTAAGGGAAGAGCTGCCAGAAATGTGTTTCTTGGAAGAAGACTTTCTACAGAGGATACCCTTTAGAAATTGTTCTAATCTGGGTTACCCCTTGGACTGTACTTGTTGCTTGTGCCCTAGCTTAGAATGTGCAGGGTCTGACTTGAGTTTGCTTTTCTGCCCAATGCCCTGTGTGATTCTCAACATTTATGTAAACTCCTTGGGCTCAGTTGCCCTTGTATAAAATGGAAATAAAAACCACTGTGCCAATCTTCCTTCTGAGCCTCTTACAAGAACCATATAAACCTGATCTATAAAGTAGGTTGATCTGTAAAAAAACTGCTGTGGTTGAACTAAACCATCATCTTCTCCTATAAAACACAACAGTAACATTGTGTAAAAAGTCAGTGGAATTATGTTGGTACAGGTCAAATCACTATAAACCAATCTAAGTGGTATCTAATATAGGCAGCACTTAAAAAGCTGTTCTCTCTGTTCTGTCATCCTCTGTTAGGATGGCTTAATGTTCCAGCAGTTCAGATCTGCAGGAAGGAGTTACATATCCACTGCCTTGCCACAGTATTTGTGATAGTTGGTTAAAGCACCATTCCTCAAGCGTTTATAAAAGCAAGTTAAAAAAATATATAAATGTCAAGTTTTTGAGCCACCCATTATTTCACTTTTTTAGGCCCGTGTGTGAAAAGTAGTCCATGGGTTCTGCAGGTCTGTGTACTCCAGTTAAGTGTACTGGTCATCTCAAAACACCCCACTGCAAGACATGTGAGCTCATCCTATGTTCCCTCTGCACAGGGGATGAAACACTTTTCTTTAAAACCAACCACCACCACCACCAAAAAGAAACATTTTCTCAAAAATTAATGCTTAGAGAACATCCAAGTTATTGCAGCCTCCTGTTCTTGCTCAGCAAGTCCAGCCTCAGAGTAACCATGACAACACCAAGCACCCATATTCTCTTTTTTTTTTACCCAAGTTGTAACCACTGGTGAGGAAGTCGGTCCTGGCATTGCTGCAGCACTGGGGAGTCTGTGCATGGCTATGTGTGTCTTCAAGCTCAGGCCTCAAGCTGAAAAACCTAAAAACCTGCAAATAAAAAGGTTGTTTTTCCCATGAACTTACCTCATTCATATAAGAGTTCTGCTGTTCCCAATAACAGTGCTAATTAACGGGCTTCACTTCATTCCCATTTTCACATGCGATCACATCCCAAAGCCTGAGGCCCTGTTGGTGCCTCCATCACCTTGAGATGCAGGTCTTTTTCAAGATCCTCAGCCAGCACCAGAGACAGATGTTTTTTTCATTTACTTCACCCTCTGTGGATCATTTGATTTTGTCAGCCTGAGGCAGCCTGCAAGAATCAAGGTAGTAAATGAAGCTGCCTGCTTTATGGTTTGTAACCATCCTGCACAGCTGCTGAATTGCTCTGCGTGGCCACATCTTTCCTCTTAGGCTCATGGAGATATGGAGGGACCACCAACACACACAGAGCTCAGTCCATCAGCTGATGACAGCTTCTGTTGACTTTGTCTCCATAAGAATGTGTCCCGAGTCCTGAAGCCCTTGTTTGCCTCCATCCTTTATGGGAAATTGTACATCGTGTTTTGCTGGTCCTTACTGATGCCACATGAGGCCACTGGCACCAGGAGGCATCACTCAGCTGGCAGCACTGAGTGATGAAAACTTTGTGATGTGAGCTCCCAAGGTAGACAGTGAGTCATTCACCTGCAGTGAAAGCAGGAAGGTTCCCACCTTGGGTTCTACTCCAGGTGCAGTATCTACACTTTTGACTCAGGTGGCTTTTCTGTCTTGTCAAGACAAAGCATGGAAGAAATCGCCTTTTCAGTACCAGGAGTGTTCTCAATACATTTCACCTTTAGCAAAAGCATCCTCCTGCCTGCAAGCTGAAGTGGTCCTTATTCTTACAGCATCTCATGGCAACTCTAGAAATAAAGGTACATATGAATATCATAGATAACTGACAAGATGAAGACAATT
Organism: Chloroceryle amazona; assembly: GCA_027560015.1. Lineage (NCBI taxonomy): Eukaryota > Metazoa > Chordata > Aves > Coraciiformes > Cerylidae > Chloroceryle > Chloroceryle amazona. The sequence continues at coordinate 2,849 of JANHFX010025380.1, forward strand.
AGCGCATGTTCTTTCTAACCCCCACTTACACAATCTCTGCAGACCTGTTTTTTCAGCTTCCCTCTCACCAGCATCCCTAACACTGCATCTTGCTGTAAAAATATTACAAAGTACAGCTCAGTTCATCTGAAACACAATGCAGTCAGTGGCATATGTAGCTGTCATGTCACTGTGGGCTGCAACTCTCCCCCAGCATGGTGGCATCTCCCCCAGCTCTGCTGTCCCTTTTGCACAGGAGGGCTCTTGCAAGATTCCCTGGTAACAAGCTAAAACAAGCAGAATCCCCTTGGTTTGCAGCAGGACAGATGCTATAAACCTGAGCTATGCCACAGGTTCATTCCCAGGTCTTCACTCTGCCTTATTTATGGTGGTGTGTTGGATGGGATCTCTGGAGTGGCCAAAGTATCATGGAGAAATCTCTGCTGACCCTGTGGCAGTCAGCAGAACTATTCCTTGTGCACGGAGTGAGGGTGGGTGACAGTATCAGGCTGCTTGGATGAGGTGTGATTAAAGGAAGACAGAAACAACAGCCTGACTTCATTTTATACCTTTGTAAGTGTCTGTGTCACCTATTTTATTTTTTTTTTTCTACAGGAATTGCTGCTGCTTTTCTGCTTTGTCTTTAATGAGTAAACCCTTTCCATGAGAAGCCACGTGCATGTGTTACCATTTTGCCCATTATCAGCGTTAGATTTTCAGGCTATGAGGCCATTCCTTTCCACAGTGACATCAGCCAGCAGAGGATGTAGTTTATTTTAGCACGATGCAACTCCTTGTAATCAGAATTACATCACTGCAAGAGCCGCAGGCTCCCTCCACAGTGCAGAACAATTTGACATGGTGCAAAGATTCCTCTTTGTGATAACAAAAAAGAAATTGAGAGACATGCTCAACAGACCTCCATCATCGGTATTAACACAAGTCTTGGAAACAATGTCCCAGGCCTGGGAACCGAGAACTGTGCATCCAACTGCAATCACCCCGCTGACCCCACCATGCTCAGGGATGTGGAGTCAAGGCTGACAGCCACAAGCACCAGCCAATGTCCACCTGCATCCACCTGGGTGCTGTTACCTACCATAAACAACAGATTGAGAGCACTTTGGAGAAGGTCAATGCCTTTTTCATTTGCCTGTAAAGCATCCCACTCTCCCCTGGACACTGCATAAAGCCACTCTTCTGTTTCCAAGGTGATGCCTGGAGGTGAAGCCTGTTCTACATTCTCTTGCAGGTAGCCGCAGCTGTAACTGAGAGATGCCCTTGGATGGGCCATTGTTTGACAGGAGGTAGGAAAAAGACACAAAGAAAAGATATATTTGTAATATTTTTTTTTAAGATTGGCAAGAAAAAGAGACAAAAGAAGGCATTTATTTAGTGAAATAGTGACTGTTCCCTAATGCAGTTCAAGTTCTTGAGCCTGAGAATGAGCACTGCACCTACATTGTAAACAACAAAATGAATCATTTGATCCTTGTTTTGCTCTGTCCTCTAAGGTGATGGGTACAGATGTTGTTCATGCCTAATACTAAGTCCTGAGTTGCCTGAGGAAGACTCTGATGTTAAGATTTCTCATTTTATAAAACAAAAAGTGTTTGTTTGTTTCTGTGGGCTCCTTAGAGGAAGGGCTTGCTGTGGATTCAGCTCTTGTCCCCTTACTGCTTCTGGAACCTCCTGAAGTCTTGGGGAATGTTTTTTAAACTTCAAAACATCTTTCTGGAATTTCTTCTCTAGAGTTTTGCCACAAGCACAAAAAACACATTTATTTTAACTGCATTTATTATTTTTTATTTACCCTCACTGGAATCTTTCTGCTGACCTCCTCAAACTCAAAATTTCCTAGCACCCTGTGGTTTTGTAAGCAGTGGATACTTGGTTTAATAGATACCATTCAGTCAATGTCCTAAGAAAACAAACAGAAAGCTTGCCCCTGAAGATGCTTGTTTCCTTTCAGTTTTCTTTTTGGTGATTCCCCGGGGAAACCATAAGCATATATTGTACACACTTGGATGTAATGGACACTTCATTAAAACATTAAAATCTGTTCTTGCAGAGTAGTCTTTGTTGTCCGGCTAGGTCAGACCAACACCTCGTCCAGGTCGTTATCTGCCTCCCAGTAATCAATGCCAGGTGTTTTAAAGGAAAATTGATAAATCCAGCTCCTGGCCTTGAACACAGGCAGTTCGTAGGATACCTTTTTCCAGAGCATTTTTATCCAGTCCTGTAGAGTTCAAGGTGAAATTAAAGTCTGGGAGATGTTAAGCAGCAATACAGCGCAGACGTTTGAATTGCTGTTGTCAGCCCGTTGAAATGTGCTGTAGGTCAGCCACAGAATGACCGAGAAACTCCTGAAATCAGGAAAACTGGGAAGGAGAAGGATGGATGGAGATGAAGAGAGCTCCCTCCAGTCTGTACCAGGAGCACAACATGCTTGTGATCATGCAACCGAGCACTCGCTGTGCTGGAGGTCTTCTCAGCCACAGCGTCTGGTGCAGTGGAGACTTGCAGAGTTCAGATTGGTGTCTGTGGTTGTTCAGGAAGCAAAAAGAATAAGTAAACCATCCACCACTGGAGCATTTTGTTTTGATATTAAAATGCAATAGACAACAAATGTATTTGTATCTCTGTGAGATGGGTGATTTATTCCCCTTCTTCTTGGGCACAAACTCATGGGAGCACCACTGTTCCCAAGACAGGATTTGCTTTGCAACAAGAAGACCAGGGAGATTCTCCTGCTTTGCAGGCAAGATGCAGAGCATGACCTATATCACAAGGGAAAGATCCCAGGGCAAATTTAGCAGCTCACGATTTACTCTGTTAGCACTGCTTAGCCTGGTACAGAGTGGAGACAGTTTGTCAGGGCTCGACTGCCCCTCTCCAGCTCAGGGCTGGCCCCATCCCAGCTCTCCCTGCAACAGCATGGCAACCATGCAAGAGCTACTGGGGGCTGTAGCATGGTGCCGGAGCATCAGCATGGGGTGCTGCAAAACCTCTGCCTCCACATCCAGTGGCACAGCGCTGCATTAGCTCACGTATTTGCAATTTGTACCCAGGAAAATTGGGGGGTGGTGTGGTAATGAGATAGTAGAAGTTTATTTTCCATGGAAAATGATGAAAGCCACTTGTAAAATCAAAACCACGCTGATCCGTGAACTGTGCAAACCCTAGGCTTACAGCAGCTCTGCTTTCTGGTGATGTAAGAATACATGTATTTATTTGGTGTGCTGAGTCCCAGGCAGCACCGTTGTACATCCAGAGGGCAGAATATGTATCTGAATTAGGGTACAAGCCTCAGTTCGGCAGCATTTTGTGTATATAGTCACTGGCAGATTATGGACTTACTGTGCATTTGTTCTAACTGGCACAGGGAGCACCATGGAGAACCAAAGTTGTTTCGAAATAAATCTTTCTTGACACCTACGTCTGTTCATGAAAGTTATGGCTTTTTAATCTGCCCCGGATGTACTGAACTTCTGTAACATGCTTATTATGAATTTATACTTCTTCGAAGTGCATTCAGGGCTGCAACAAAATGGAAGGCAGATGAGGGCAAAGGGAAAGATGCTGCTGCAAGCAAGGGCTACGGTCCCCTGCCTGGAAGCAGTCACTCTCCCCAGCTCGGGCTATATCAGATAATGCTGTGGGCTGTGCTTGTGCAGTAGCTCTGCGGGTGAGACAATGCCCTGCCCTGTGTCAATGATTCTTTACTTTCACTTTGCTCAGAGAGCCAGGAGGTTTGGCTGCCTCTAGCATAAATCACCAGCCAGATCTGGAGGCTCTTTTTGGGGTTCTATGTGAAACTAGATCTGAAACCAGACTCCAGTTCTTCTCACCCATCAGCCCACTGGGCCATTCAATTCCCTTACCTGGTCCAGTGCTGTGTTTCCAGACAGATGCCACAGCTGACTTGTGGAGTGAGCCCAGCTCTCCTGGGAGCTTCAGCTCGCTGGTGGAGCAGCAGTGAATGCTGTGCTGCCGGTCGTGCTCTGTGGATTGTGAAATGCAAGCCCTGGCAATTAAAAACTGTTGTGGAGTTTCCCTTTGGGACCATCAAGGCAGAAGGATGAAGGTGGGGAACCAAAGCAATAACATGTCTCTAACCAAGTGTTTCTTCTGTAGACTGACACCATGAAGACCCATGTGTCAAGAATAGGGTCAGGCTACATGCACATTCGGGCCTGCTGCTTTAAGCGTGCCCTAATTATTAATCATATTATGCAGAGCATGTTCTTACATCACAGCTTTCTGTTATTACATCAGTTAGTCTGAGCTTTGCAGCATGAAATGGTGTGCTTGGCATCAATACTTCTGGACAGGGGATGTTAGACACAGAAACTGTGTGAGCCTTGGTGGAAGAAGGCTGAGCAAGAGTTTTGGAGCAGACAGTTTAACAACCTGCTTGTATATGCATGAGAAATGGTGATTGCTTCATGCTGGGATTGAAAACAAAAGTGAGTGATTCAAGGCACTGGAGCAACTTTTGAACAAGTGTCAATATTCACTTTTCACACAGGGCTCCGGCTGCGAGTGTGGTGCAAGCGGGAGGGGACGCTTGCTGGCTGCTGGCCTTAGCAGATGCTGTTAGACCCGCTTGTGTGTCTGAGCCCCAGCTCCACCGCTAGAGAGGACCTGAAGGGGCTGATGGAGCCAAAGAGCAGATCGCCAGAGCACAGAAGCACCTGCACAGGAGATGGGGATTGGCAAAGTCAGCTCACCAGGCACAGGCACAGCTGAACATCCCATGGGCACTCTGGCCTGGCATACACCTACTCCTTAAATAAGTGCTAAATTCTTAAACTGATCTGGGTTAGTAATTTCTCATCAGTTTCCTTAAAAAAAAAAAAAAAGGAAACAAGAGGAAACAGAACGCTAACTGGAATACTTAACAAGTTCACACCAGTTACGCTGAACTGTCTCACTGATGCAAAAATCCCACCTATGCTGAAATGGTTAATGTTAGTATTTAAATGGTTTTACACAGGCCTTTAAAAATAATTTAACATTGTTAAAATTGTTGCTCTCATTCACTGAAAAAATGTAAGAAACTATTCCAGATTAATGGAATTTTTTTTTGGTTTTTTTTTTGAGCTGCAGCAGAAGAGCATGTTTCTGCAGTCTCGGTCACCAGGGTACTGTGAAGTAAGGCACAGTGACCCTGCAGAGTTAACAGTCGCTGAAGATGTGTTACAGTGACCAAGAGAATATGGAGGATTCATATGAAGAGATTTCAAATGCATGCAGGAAAAAGCTGGTGCCCATTAGAAAGCCTTGCTGCCCGTGGAAGGAGTGAGAGCATTTTTGCAGTGTATGTCAGGTCTCAGCTTAAGGCAAATATATAGCTCAATGTTTATGGCTTTCAGGAGCTACACCAGTTTTCAATTAATCCTATCGAGACCTCAATGAATACATCAGTCTGTTTCTCAGATGTAAAAACAGTTGATTTTCAATATAAAAGTAACAACAGAGCTATGTTCAAATTTGTCTACCGGGATGTGTAACGCTGAGAGGCAGCTGACCCTAATCACAGACTCCCTAAACTGATGCTGATCCAAGTACCCGTCACTTGCAAGGAATGGAGCTCACAGAATAGTGATCTTTCCTCTGACACCGTCCTCCACCGCTTTCTGCCCCACTGACACCATACTGCACCCTTCTCTAACCAGCCTGTGCAGGGACAGGTGTTCATCCAGCAGGTTTCAGCATCCATGTCTATGCACCTTCTTCTCCAGCCTGAGTGAGAGCTGCCTGCACCACACAAGGTGTCCCTGCTGCCTCCTCTGGTCTTCAGCCAAAGAGTGCATCTCCTCCAAAAAAAGTGCCAGACATTTCTGGGTGGGAAGCTGCAGATGCAACCATCAGAGCAGCTCAGCAGGGAGTAAATAGGGAACACAGCCAGAAAATGGGGCCATACCCCTCACTCACTGCCAAAGGACATTGTCATGATTGCTGCTCTTGAGGACTTTCCCATGCTGAAGTGGTGGCTTCTCCCTCTCTCCCTCATCAACCTCTGCATTTCAGGGAGAGTGTCAACCAAACTTTTCAATTATCTGGACTCCCATCATCTCCAAAACCTCCAGAGCTGTAGAAATTTCCCCATTAGGAATGGCCCCATCACATGCTTGGCCAAGTGAGGACAGCGAAGGAACACAACACCTCCCCTGCAGCTGACACCAGATTCCAACTGCATACAGGGACAGATTGTGGAGCTCCTGGTGGGAAAACACGGACACACCTCGTACAAGAATATAGACATTTTATCCTTAAACTTTAAAGGTCTTGAAACATCAGAATAACTTCAGAGGGGTCAGTTTGCAAACCGTAAAGAGGGCATGACAGAGATGACAGCGCTTTCCCTTGCAGTGGAGGGTCTTGGAGCAGATACAAGCCAGCGGCACAATCACCTCAACTGGCAGTTCTCCAGGACCCTGGGATTAATGAGCAAGTTCTCTTAAGAAGTGTCAGGAAACTTATTACCTCCCCATAAATACTCAACAACATATTAGAGAGTTAATTCCTTTTCCTCTCCTCTTCTCTTCTGCAATTTGCATTATCAGTTGCTAAACATATTAGGGCACGCTTTACCCCCTTCGCTGCTTCAAAGACCTCCCTGTAGCTATTTCATAAGTAATTCACTGCTTCATCTTGTAGCTCTAGCACATATTGTTAACCACAGAAATTTTATTTCAGTCCAAATGACCATCCTTTTGAAAGTTAATATCCATTATTTTCCTCTGGTAGAGTTTCACCTGCTTTATGGCAGCAGAAAGAAAATATTTCAGTCTAACTGGAACCATTAGGTGAAGATGCATGTAATGGAGACATCCCAAGGCTGCCCGTTAATCTCTCCACTGGAGCTGAGATAATTTGGCAAATATGAGTTTTCACTTTGCTCATCTCCGATCTCTAATCTGAGGCATCGTTTGTTTTTCTTCATGGACCCAGAGTAAACAGAGCCCGTCATCATTTAAGCACATCTGTCATCTTACCTCCAGGAACAAAATATGATGTGAATTTATAACACAAAGGTCCTCAAATCCTCACTGGCCCTCAATTGAGCAATGTGGTGGCATGCACCACAGCACCAGTGACCGTCTCCTGTCACAAGCAAGTCCATGGGATCCTGGCACCTATGCACAACAGCCAGCTTTGAGAAATCCACGTTGCCGTGTCTCCTGAGAACAGTTATGAAGCTGCCTTCCTACCTTTTGACCCTTTTGCAATACCAGTTGGATATATGTAAAACAAATGTGCTACCCCTCAGCAGGGTTCTTGGGAAAACCAGCCTTTGGGGTGGCCTTGTGTTCTGAATAGAGTCTGCTCTTTGACTCTACAAGCAGCAGTGGCAATATTTTACGGTGCTGACAGGCTTTTGTCCTTCCTCCAGCCAGAGGATGAGGAAAACAGCCTGTCTGGCCTTTGCTCCTGGACTGGTCCACACTGACAGACCATCTGGCAAAGCCACAACTAGCTCACTGGTGGTCAAGACCCCAACACACCACAGCAAGGGAGCAGCCTCAGGGGAGACACTGCTTCTCACCAGTCACTGCTTTGAAAGGTACTCAGCTACTTGACAGAGAAATTAACATGACAACAAAATAAATATGAATTAAAATCAACATGAATTGGAATAAATCTGAGGAAGGGAGAAATTCCTCTCTGGAACTCTCAGCACAGGCACCCACAAAGCCCTGTGTGATACAGTGTGGTGAAGTCAGCAAGAGCTGCGTGTGGCGTTATTGGTGTCCTGCACTGGGCCACCACAATTCGAAACAAAAATGCTTTCTGAGGAAATACCTAGCTCTTGCAGAAAAAAATACTGTTTTGAATTGTGATGCCTTTCGGTAGCTGGGTAACTCTTCCTTTCTAGGCTGCCCAGAAAACTCCCAGAAGGGCCATATTGACTTTCTGTATAAATACTTCCATAATTTTTCATCAACAAGAGGTAGGAGGATCTTCTCCTCCTAGGTCAGCAGGGTTTGCAACCAAGGGGTGCAGCATTAAAAGCATGAGCCACTACCACTATGCTGCAAGGTCTCCAACCCCAAGCATCAGGGCTTGCACCAGGCTGCACTTCTCCCTTTCAGCACTGGATATTTCCAGGGGCTGGGAAACTCCTGACAGGGTACCAGCAGATTCCACTGCTATGTTTAGTGCTAAATTCAAACTGCTCTTCTGTGAGTTCCATCATTTTGCTGTTCACCTGTCCACGCACGTGTTGTCCAGGCATTTCTCCTCTTATCTCATGTGTAAAATGTAAGGTAATATATTGGTGTGATGCCTGGCTCATAGCTGAGGGCTGAAGAAAATAAAGAACCACAACTTCACGTTTTAATGTTTGCCAATAACCTCGAATCATCCCTTCCCTCTTGTACTGGGCCTGTTATCGCAACGTATTTCAATACACTAAATACTTGTGTTAAATCCTCTCTAACAGTTCCCTGGATAGGCTGAATAAGAGTCAGCTTTCTTCCATATGTCTCACCAAGATCCCTAATCATCTCCATTGTTTTTCTCTTGGCTTCCTTAATATTTTAGTATGCAGCTTAAACAGGAATTGCCAGCTCCATCATCTGCTTTAATAACAAGTGTTTAATAATTGCAGGTATAATTATTCACAACACTGACAAAATTTGCTATTCACCACTAATTTCTTCAAATTACTAAATGCATAAAGCAGAAATAGACTGGTTAGAAAGACATTCATTTCTAATCAAGTTTCATTACCATTGTTTAATGAACAAAATCTTCAACGAGGCATTCTAACAATGTTTCATTACCATATGAAAAGCAAGCCAGCAGGATGCTGGCTTTTATCAATAAGGGCATCAGCAGCAGAGATAAAGATGACATTATCCCACTCAGCACTTTTCAGGCCACACCTGGAATATTGTGATCAATTTTAGTCCCCACTATGCAAAAAAAATCTCATGGACAGGCTGGAGAGCGTCCAGAGAAGGACCACAAAGAAGACCAACAGACTGGGAAACTGCCAGATGAGGAAAGGCTGAGAGGACTGGGTTTGTTCAGCCTTGAGAAAAGGAGGCTTAGGGGAGACCTTATCACCATGTTCCAGTATTTAGGGGGTGGCTACAGAGAAGATGAAGACTGGACTCCTGTCCAGTATACCCAAGCTTTGCAAGTGCAGCTGTAAAATCAGCCTACAGGATAGTATAGATATATAAATGCATAAATATTTGTTTTTTAAAAAATGTCAAAATAAGTTTTTTCTAGGCAACCTAACAGATATGAAACAATTACAAACCCAATAAAATCCTACTAGGTAGCAATGCTGAGGTATAACAAGAGTATACACAGCTTTACTTTCCATTGCTTTGATATCAAACCCATCCTACTTCCATTTCTAAGGAACTGCTGTGAACCCAACACAATTATTTCATCAGTCTCTTCAGATTAACAGGTATTGCCCTGCTCTGGCCCCGTGGAACCACCCTGCTACCAGAGAGACCAGTGGGCTTGCAACCGATCTGGCAAACAGCGCACCAGTCTTTTCCTTCAGCATCCCCAAACACATGGCAAACAACAGCCCCACCTTCACAGGAGAGGAGCTTCAAAAATGAAGGCCCTAGGGGACAATCTGCAGACAGCTATAGAAGTTTATGAAACTGGCTGATTTTTGCTAGAAAAGTAAAAATAATAATAATAATAATAAATTGGTTTTAGAGTCCAAGCACCTCCAGCTGGAGTCCCCTTTCTTTCTGAGCAATGGTGGCAGCCACAGGGCCAAACAGCGCTGCTTTCCACGCAGTGCCCTCTGCCTTCAAACACAAGAGGCAGGGGAAGGCAAAAATAAAGGAAACACTGGGTGGCAAACTTAATAAACCATCTCTGCTGACAGAGAGTCCTCAGTATGATAAAAGCACTTCAAATATGTTTTAGCCAGAAGTGTCAGGAAATCAGTCTTTCGCAAGCATTTCTTCTAATTAGCTCTTTGCAATTCACGAGGCGCGGCGTGGAGCAGCCAGCTCTTCCCCAGCGGAGCCCTGGCTGCTCCCGCAGCCCTACGCTCAATTTGCTCAGCTGAGGGGTACTAATGCTTCAATATGCAGCAGGCATTTTCTTAAATGTTGAAAGACTTAAACAAATTATAACCATCCTATAATTTGGCAGGTTAGAAAAGAAGCTTTTAAAGAGCCTTGTAAAATGAATGACTTAAACCTTCACCCCAGGCTATTTTTAAAATTCATTTGTCTGCACTCCAGTGAGGAGAAAGGCACAAATATATGTGTGATCCATGCCTAAAATTGTGATTGCTGAATTAGTTACAAAAAAGTTATGATCTTTGTGGGTATTAATAAATGATTTGGGGTGGTCACTGAAATAGCCACAGCTCACACGCTTCCCCTACAGAGCAAGAACTGAAATGAGATTTATGGAGGCATTTAAGACAAAGGAAAGAAGACTCCTTGCAGCAGAGTTTTAATGCCTAATTTACACTCTCCCTTCCACTGCAATGTGTGTGCTTTTAATCGCACTAATTATAAAGTGCCCACTTGTCACAATGCTGCAAATCAAGATATGCAAAAAGAGCTACACAGGAGCATGCATAAAAAATGACTGCTGCTCCATCGACCCCATCCCACAGAGCCATGAGGTGCCTCTGCTGCATGTCTCCACCGTCAGGAGCAGCATGAACTCATGGAGCACAGCAAGGACCTCGCTTCAGTTGGGATCATTGTGGTGGGGAGAAAGTTTAACCTGGCACATTCAGATGCTCTGCAGGAGCAGACAGTGCTGAGCTAGGGGTTACTTCTGCTCTGCTGGTGCATGTGCCACCAGGGCTTGGGAAAGGCAGAGGGTATCAGAGCAGATACTGAAAGGGATACTTCTCCTTGGGAAACGATTTTCCATATAAATAATGGAAATGTGTTTAAAATGGATGTCAGCAAGTGCTTGTGTAGACAGACATATGAGACCATTAACCCCTCTACCTTTGTTACCTTTATATTAAATCGACATCATAACCTGTGTTTTTTCTGTGTAACATTTTTAATGCTACCGTCTTGTTCATGCAATTTGAGGAAGGAAACAGGTTCAGAAATCAGCAATTCCCCATTCACGTTTTCAGTTGTAATGTATCTGCTTTTAACTACCCTGCCTACAACCTTAAGATAACATCTAATATGGAAAATAAAAATACACCGAGTCTGAATTTACAATATGAGAGTAGCAGAGTTACTAGTGGGAAAAAAGGCTCTCGGGTTTATGTTGCTGATGTAATCAAGGGCTTTACTGAATGTTACAAATATTCAGTATATTTTTGAAAAGGTGTTAGAGATTGCCATCTCATTCCTAACAAAACCAGAATTAATACATCACAAGACCTTTGTATTCATCTTCCACCACTGGCATGTGTAGGACCCCTCTCTGAAGTGACATGTCAGGGTAAAGAACCCTTGAACTGTATCTGGAGACAGCACAGGAGGCTCTCCTTGTCAATCTTCTCCTCTGGGAAGCCCCAGACCAGATTTTCCTGTTCCTCTTACCTTCCCAGAACCCTCAAAAAGAAATTACAGGAGGACTTAGGATGTCAGAAGATCAAGCAGCGAAGCCCCTCATTCTTAGTGGGCCTTAAGTCAGCTGTAGAAACTCATTAATTTGGTCCTCAGGTGAAACAAAGCACCACATAAGCAATCAAGCTGGGTTTCACATCATCAAGCAAAAGAGAGATAAAAAGATATAAAATATTTGGAGGTTAAAATGTCCTCACAAGCCCAAAGGCTCAACTGCATGCTCTTGACCTGCAGAATAAAACAGATTTAAACAGAACATACAAAATTAGCACTCACTGCCACCAAGTGTAGATCAAACACAATGCAAGGACATACGTTTCTACAGTTAACAAAAGCTTCATAGATAGCATTGCATCCCCTATAAGCATTGTCTCAGAGCTGTGTCTCCACCCTGTGAGACCCCACGCAGGTGAATGGAGGTTTAAGCTCTGCAATCAGAATACAATGGCTCCTTGAAGCAGCTATGGCCATGCTAAGCTGGTCCATCTGATGTACACCAATGCTTACTCTTGGCTACTTTCCTTTGCAAGCCTGGCTGCTTAAAACCAACTTGGCTGCAGCAATGCCTCTGCCCTTTGCTCTGTAGTTACAGTTTCTGCATCATGTTGCTCCAGAACTGGTCCCCACTCCATAGCACTGGTCTTCACATCAGCCCCTAGGACCATCCTCGCCACTCATTTCTCACTTCTCTCCAGATATTGTAGCACTGTGAGCATCCCCCAGACTACATGTTCCAATGTTTCTTACCTGGCTTCTTAGCCCAGGAGTGGTCTTCCTAAGTCCTGGACTTCAGCTTAACAGACTTTGATATCTGGCTTAGAGTTCCTATTTACCTCTTCTCCTCTCCAATAATGTGATCTAGATTCAGATCTCAAGTGAGAACAGCTTTCTGCAATGGCTGCATCCTCCATCCTGCTGAAGCATCAAATCTGACTACAGAGGGTAGTACTTCTCCAGGTAGCACTCTGTTAAAAAGTCCAGATTTCTCAGGGTCCGAGAACAATATTCTCCCAAACCTAGAAGCAAAGGAGAGAGAAAATTACCTGTCTGTAATGCGTGGTTCTCTCAAATACAGCTCGTCTTCAAGATTCCCATGCCTCAGTCACCAGTTTCTGTCCAAAGCTAAAAAGGAAGTCCCAGAGTTTGGTATCTGAGCCTCAGACACCTACAGCTGTCTGGGCCTGAAGCCTCCATCATTCTTGCCAGTTTCCTAAACTAAACATGATGGAGCTGGCAACATCATCATGTGTCCAACACACCATGGAGGAGCTGGGGATGGCAGTAGAGGGACCCTAAATGAGCCAAATAACAGAATTTATAAGATAAAGCATTATGAATTAGTAGGTGAGAATATTTTCTTTCCATCTTGGGGTGCATCCAACACAGTATAACCACCTGTGTATGAAGAGGTGATCATCCTGCTGTATTCAGCATTGGCGAGGCCTCACCTTGAGTACTGTTTGCAGTTCTGGGCCCCACAATTTAAGTAAGGTGTGAAGGCCCTTGAATGTGTCCACAGGTGGGCAACAAACCTGGTGAAAAGACTGGAAGAAATGTCCTAAATGGAGCCGCTGAAGTCATTGGGCTTGTCTAGTTTGGAGAAAATGAGGCCAAGGGATGACCTCATTGTTCTCTACAGCTTCCTGAGGAGGTGGAGAGGGAGGCGATCATCTGTTCTCCCTAGCACTCAGTGACAGCTGCACAAGGTTAGGTTTACACTGGACATGAGGAAGCATTTATTCTCTGAGAAGGTGGTCCAATACTGGAGCAGGCTCCCCAGAGAGGTAGCTGATGCTCTTGAGGCTGTCAGTGTTTAAGACACTTGGACAATGTCATTAATAGTATGCTTTAAGATAACCCCCCCAGTTGGTTGTTCTATTTTTCTCCTCTTGGCAGATGTGCCAGACTCCACATATAACACCCTCCCCAGAGATGAACTTTCTCCCTTTTGACAGTTTTCAGATTTGTATTCCACATGACAGGAAATAGTTAAACCAAATCATCTACACTTAAGAGGTGTAGTTAGTTACTCCAGAGTTTTTCTTGCAAATGTGAGCACATCAACCTCTGCTCTCACATGAGACATAGAAGATTATGACTCGAGCTGCACCGAAAACAGGAGCCATGGAAATCGGGTAGGATTGAGAGTGAAGGAATTAAGAAGTTTGACATGGCAGCAAGTGCAGGC
>JANHFX010025382.1:0-12968 GCA_027560015.1 Chloroceryle amazona
TGAAACCTGTACATGTGTACTACTGAAACCTGTACTACTCTTATTTTGCTAAGTAAGACACTTTGGTGAAAGTCTGGAACGCCCCGGCTGGGGGTTGTGTGGCATCTAAGCCATCGCGCTATTAAACTCACAAATTCCATGACATTCCCGGTCCATTCCTGGGGATACCCACGTGTGTAGCAGGTTTGAGAGTACATTCGTATCTATACGAACGTCATTGGAAGGGGAAAATTATCCCTAAACTAAAAAACTTTGTGGAGCTTTGGAATTAGAGGATCTTTAAACTCCCTTCCAATCCCATTTTAGGATTCTAGAAAAGACAGGGAGGGGAAAAAAAATCCTGTCGATTTAAACCCTTCTACACTATCACCTATTAAAGCGAAAGGGCAAAAGGAAGAGCAAAGTGCATGCTGAGCTTCAAACACGGGCCATAAATAGTTTAATAATCTACGCCTGAGTGCTGTTTGGAGCGCAGAGCAGCTCGGTTTGCCTGGTGGGGGTTCTGGGCTGTCTCGGGCTGGGTGAGGACCACTGAGCTGTTTGCGAGTGGCTCGCTTTGATGGCTCGCGGGGAAGGTTGAGCAAGCTCGGTTAAGCGGAACATCTTCCTCTGTGCCACGCAGAAATCTGAAAGCCCTGAGCTGGTGGGTTTTGCCAACTGGCAATAAGCTTCCTCCTTTAATATTTTTAACAGGAATCGTGTGAAATTAGCCTAGTCTGTGTCTTTTACTTGCTCAGCTGCTACTGAGGAGCAATTCCACCCACTTCGGTCCAGTGCTCCTGATGAATTTCTAGAAATCAATGGCAAGTGGGGATAATTGTCTTGGGCCAAACTTGCTGGGGGGTTACCTTGGGAGAGAGGTGACTTCAGACTCTGCAGGGCCGCTTTGAGGGCACCCGGCTGATGGGAAGAGTGGGTTCCCTGGTGGCAGGGGACTGTCCTGGCCGCTGGTGGCCGGGTTACAGCTGATCTCTTGCACCTGCTCGGAAACTCCTCCAGCTGTCGGTCACTTCCTCTGTCACATCCGAGACAAACCGGGCCGCTGTGCGCATCCCTTCTGCCAGCTGCTGCTGCTGCTCCTGGATGTGTGCTACAGGTTAGGAAAACCAATTTAGCTGTGATTATTTTTTATTTTTCCTATTCCAAACCCTCTTGCTCGCAAGAAGCAGCGCCCAGCACCGGCGAAGGGTTTGCCGCAGCGGGGTGGCCCGAGGGGCTGGTGACCCCGCGGATGGAGGCTGCTGAGCTCTGTGAGAGCGGATTCTGATGAAACCGTTTCTGCCTCGCTGCTTTTTCGGGGGCTCGTGATGCCTCTCATAGGGTCAGGGTTTGGTTGGGTTTTTTTTTTGCAGGCTGCAGGGTTCACTCCCAACCCGCAGCAGCCACCGGGCTGACCCGGATCGGTGCTGGCGTGGGGTTATGTCAGTGCACCAGCCTGTCCCCGGTGCCTCTTCGCTCTGCTCAGCCCTTCCCGCAGCAGAACTCGCCTCCTGAAGGCACAGCATGGCAGCCACCTGAATCTGCTGACACCAGATGTCAACGGTGACATTTTAATTCTTAATTTTTGCTGCGTCCTCTCCCATTGTCTTGTCCATCAGGGACTGCAGTTAGAGCAGCTTTATTGCTGCCAGGTTTGGTTTGTTGGTTTGGGGGTTTTTTTGATTTACAAGAGTAATCATTTGATGCAGAGAAATGGTCACTGTCCCTGGGCTTTGTAATGCGATTGTTACTGGATGATATCAGGTACCCTGATGAAAAACACACGAGATGGATTCAGTAAGGGAGGTGGCGTTTGAGAGCGTGCTGGGGTTAAGGAAAACGCGTCGCAGTGTCTGCAATTATTAGTTTAGTTGGATTGGCAGAGTCCCATTAGGTAGATTTTCATTCTCTTGATTATCTGAGCTACCAGTCCCTGTCCCTAGAACACCCACTAATCTTCTTATCGACCACAATTTGTTCTTCTCTCCTGCACAGGAGAAGGGGAGTGGCAGATTTTTTTTCCCTTTTTTTCTCCCTTATTGGTATGTGAACCCTTGAATAGGGTGTTCCCAAGGGCTGCCTGTGGGTGAGTCAGTCTCCCTTTCACATCGTACTGTGTAGATGGCAGATCACCTTTGACAGTCTCTCTTCCAAATGAGTTTGAGTGAAAGACCTTAGAGAAATGTTTGCTACCCAGCAATTCATGTTGTTCTTTCCATAGTAGAACGTGTCGCGGGGCTGTGTCTGAATTCAGGGACTGCTGTGGTTTCGCTCGTGAAGTCCCCGAGAAGTTCGAACAGGACACTGATGCCAGCTGGAAAAAGAGATCTATTCTAATTGGATCTGTATTCCAGTGATAAACTACTTCTGATGTGCCCCTGAGGCCTCGAAAGATGCAAAGTTTCTTTTTTATCACTTGACCTTTTTGTATAATCAAATCTGAGGCGATGCAGACTCGGTATTGCTTTTATTTTATTTTTAAATCACATTTGCTTTTAGTGGTCTTTTTTTTTTTTCCAAAGCTATCTGCGATCCTTACATCTGCTTCCAGTCTGCTTCAGATTACCAGGATTTTGGGGGGAGAAACAAAACAACCACAGCCCCCCTCTGGTGTGTTTTACAGCAGAATTGTGCGTCTCGTGTTATTATTTTCGTATCGCGTGCGTAAATTCTCACCGGCAAAACCACCAGCCCTGTGCCATTTCTGCAGACCTTGGGGATTTCTAATTGCCTGCTGCATTGAACAAAGAACTCCACCTAGGGGAAATTTCCACTTCTGTGTGCAAGTCCCGAGTAGAAACAGCTCAGGAAAATTCCAGTCTTGAACGTGTGGCCTTTGGCTTGGTTTTAGTTCCTAAAACTTCCCTTCTCGGTAAGCGTTGGGAAACGCTCTTTCGCCTGAAAATCCCTGCTCACGACGCCTCTTCTCGGCCTCGCCAACAGCTCCTCTGAAGCAGAGATACCTCTAAGGAAATAAAGCAAATCGTGTGGGCATCTGATATTGCAGAGAGGCTCTGGAATTTCTGCTGCGGTGCTGAATGCCCACGCCAAGGTGAGGGCTGCTCTTCGGAGATCTTCAGCTCTCCTTGTTTCACGGGAGAAATATTTATGACCCCCTTGGAAGGTTTATTTAGGTGTTAATATCTCTACCAGGGACTCGAGGATGATTTTATTTTTAATGTGCTCAAAGCCTCTTCTGTAGGTGGCTTTAGCTGGATGGGAGGTTTATTACAATCACCCTCGGCTCCTCCTCCAGCACCTGATGGCGTGAGGAAGGATTAGCCCAGCTCCTGTTCCGCGCCCCAGTGAAGCTGTCTGGAGATGTAACCTCTGAAAATTCTGCCTTTGCTCTTGTGGGTTTGTTTTTATTTTATTTCTTTTTCCCGTGTATGTGTTTTGGAGACGTATGGACACAACCTTGGAAACAGAAGTTATTTTGACTGCAGCATCTGCTTCTGCAAATGGGCTTGAACCGTAACCATGTTGTTGAGCTGAAAACAGAAGGGAAATGCGTTACCCCCACCACCTCCTTCTCCTTACCACGAAGCCTTTGCCTCCGTTTCTTTGGCATTTCAGATTCTTCTCATTAACTCCTTTGGGTTTCTAAATTGACGTAATCCTTCCGATGCTTTGCTCTCGTCTGCAGGAAAACTTAATGTCATTGATTTTATTTCATTTTTTTCCTCTATTTTTTTTTATGCAGCTGCCACCTCTGAAACGTGGTGTTAATTTAAGGTGATGCTTGCACTTAATTGGCAGGCTCCAAATACTTGCAGTGGCCTAGAAAACACTCTGGTGAGGCTTTTCACTCACAACTGTACTTCAACTTGCAAGATTGCCCCTTTTTCTTCTCCAGAAGGGTGGGCTGTACCCATCGTGGCCATGCCTCTTGCCTGTGACAAACTCACTGCTAGCAGACAAAGCAGAGCATTTCCTACCGGGGTTTTTACCTTAAACTGAGTCCTTGTGGCACGTGGAATACGTGAATTTTGTCCTTTCCATCCGATTGAGCACGTTGCTGCTGTGGGGGCAATGGGGCAGGTTGTGCTTCAGCTTGGGTGCTGCGGGGGAAAGAGCGAACGAACAAACCCCTCAGTGCTGAGAGGCAGTGCAGAGGGGGATGTGTGTTTCAGGAGCACTAGTTTGGCCAGTTTGCTTTTCTAGAGTAACTCCCAAACGTTAGATTTGCACTTCTTTTAATTTATGAATCCCTGCCCTGTAAGCAGGGGCATATTCCACCTGTAGATCTTGCAAGCGGATAACACCCTTTTTTTTTTTGCCTCACTTGATTTACTCCCTTCACCCTCACTGTGCAACAACGTGGACAATCCACATCCAAAAGCAGACAGGAGTCAAATTCACCTTCCAGCACAGCTTTTAAACGGTCGATTAAATCCTAAAGCTTGCCCCGCAGTCTGATTGGGGTTGAAAACGCAAAATCTCATCTTTTCAGTGCATTTGTAAAAGTTGGAATTCCAGCAGTTGCGTTACTAATATTCTCCAGATGCTGTTAAGCTCTTGCTTTCTAGCAGCAAAACATAGCGTGCTTGGCTTTCTGCAGGCAGGTGTCCACCTGACCAGACACGCACGTGGCTAAGCCGCTTACCAGCCCTTCATCTCCCAGTATTAGAGGGATCTTCCCTACGTAGCCAGTGGGGGGAGAAGAATTTGTTTGTTATTTTTGAGGAGATCGCCCTGTGTCTGGTTTAATTCTGGTCGTGGCACGTTGTCATCACCTTCCTCTACCGGTTTACGTGGTGCAGACCTTTTTTTTGGTTTGTATCTTTAGTCTTGAGCACGCGTGGAGTCAAAACGTCGCCCTTCTCCGTGGTGTCCGATGTTTTATTTCACTTTCCCTTTTCATTGGCGATGTTGGAAAGTCAAATCACGTGCTGGGTCTCCGTTGTTCCATGAGGAAGAGACCTGCTGGAAGAGGCATGGTCCAGAAAGCCTTTTGTTTTCTGCCAGGGGCAGGTCTGCATCCCGGGCGTGTACGGATCTCTTTCTCCATCTGGGTTAGAGCTCAGGGCTCGTTATGCCCTGCGCTGATGTGCGTTAAAGGCAACGCTTTGGGGGAAGTCTTGGCTCTCAAGCCTGCTGAACAGTGTCTGGCTACAGAGATTAATCTTCTTGGCGGGTGCCTTTCAGGGGGGGTTCCTCCTCTGCAAGCTCCCTGGCCGTTTCAGCTGGGGGGGTTTCCTGTCCAGATGGGATGCTGGGCGGGTTGCTGGCGCTGGACGAGCCCTTCGGTTGGTGAAGGGAGCTCTCGGGTTCTTATTCCGTGCGGCACGCAAGCTTCGGAGAAGTTCACGGAGGAGATGAAATCAATAATTGTTGGGCTCGGGTGGCTTTTGAGACTAACTGAAAATCATTATGAAATGACACCTTGGAATTCAGGCTCTTCAAATTGCCAGATATCAGGGGGCTTAAAAATCACCAGTACAGCTTGGATGGAGCCTGGAAAAGAACAACCTCAAAAAAACCCAACCGCAGGAGGTGGGAGTTGACTCTTCTGGGTAGAGACTCTTCTTGGTTGTCTTGGTAAAGCTTCGTGTGTCTTCGCTCCGAGGCAAGGCAGAGTCACCAGAGTGCTACGGGTCACCTCGACTCTCGACAACGCCACCAGTCCCTGGTATCATGCAGAGGTGCAGCGTGGATGGTAACTGGGCTTCAGCGCTCGGATTCCAGGCTTTGGCTCGGTGACAGGGATGCATTTAAGTAATTTCATGCAGTTAAGCTTCTCTCTAACAAAATTACAACAGTCGAAAGTGTGTTTTGATTCAGGTCAAGGACGGAGACATACGCAGGCAGAGATGGCTGGGGGGCCGTGATGCCTGCTGGGGGGCTGTGATTCCTCAGCAGCTTGATATGAAATAGAAACTAAAGTTTCTGTTTAAGAGCACTTATCATCTTCTTACCGACCACTTCAGGTTGAAATAAAAGTAATGTATAACCTTGCAAGTTCCTTTACTCCATTAGGTCTTTTTTTTCCTCCAACAAACATTTGCTGCTTAGGTTATATCTTCCAGTTGATATGTTCTGAGGCGTTGGTCGGGGTTGGGTGGGGTTAATTCTTGCATTAGGGAGAGGTTTATTATTCCCTTGACAAGGGGCTTGAATTTTCTCCCACAGCCGCTGCGCTTGGCTGCTTTAATCTGCCACCTCAAAGCACTAGAATAGTCAGTGAGGAGACCTCAAAAATCACCTGATGGTGTCGTTGCAAAGATGAAACAGAGCTTTGCTAAACCACTCGGTGTTTTCCAGGAGTTGCCCAACGCTAACTTCAGTACCAAGGTGCTTAAATCAAAAGCCCAACATTTGCATTATTTTTTTTTTTTAATCTTTGGGCTTTTCTTTAAAGGCTCTTATGTTATTTTTAGCTCCAGCTCCCTGCCAAAGCTTTGTCCCTTTCCTCTTGGATTTTGGCTTGATGAATCCCACTAGTGATGACGTCACCACGGAGTGCAAAGTGACAGCAACGAAAAGAAAAATCTTGCGGGTGCCATCTGGTACAATAAACATGATGCTCTCCTGTTAGATTTCAAGCGGATTTGGATTGAATAGTCACAACAGAAGCTGGTCCCTGCTTAGATGGTAACCTCCAGCATAAAGCTTTTAATCACCAACTTCTCTAGGTGGTTTTGGACGTGACTCATTGCCAGCTCGAAGTTGTAGGGTGTTATTTTGTTTTCCCATCGGTGTTTAATCTCTTCCCGTTCATTTTGGGACTAGTAACCTGCCAAAACTGGTCCTAGAGGCATCTGCATTAATTAGTTAATTCACTAATACCAAAGGCTGGTTGACTTCTTAGGCTGGGAGTCTTATAATAATTGTAGCCTGAAATAGAGAGGGGCAGATTTGCTTTAATCTGCTAAGTATTCCTCTCGAAAGATTGAAGGCAAAATGTTGACTCCAACCTGTGCTTTGAGTTCCCAGCGAGCGTATCGGCAGCTGAACGCCAGGCTTTCTCTGCATAATTTATCAAAGCCCGTGCTGAAGAAATGGCATTTGATGTGTGTTCTGTTTGATGGGCGTTTAGAAACCTGAAAGAGCGAAACGGTGCTGGGATCCGAGCGGAGCACGTTCGCCTGTGCCGAAGGGAAACGGAAACGGTTGAGCACGTTATTGTGGGAACCAGTTACTACCCTTGAGTGGAGCTCGCAGCTTCCATGTGGACTGTTGGTAGAAGATGAAGTGTTTCTAAGTAGTTTGAGTTGCAGGGTTTCAAATAACTGCTTCCTTTCTAGAGTCTCTAAGCAGAGCCTCGTAGCCTCAGCCTTGGAAACGTCAAGCGGTGGAGAAGGCTTTTTCATGGTAGCCAGCCCAAAAAGTTGGGATGCTCTTTGCATGGCGTTGGTGTGTTAGAGCTCGGCCCACTGACACAAATGTAGAAGGTGCTCTGGCATTATCTGGGTACGAGCCAGACCCCAGAAGCAGCCTGGTGAATTCTCAGTGGTGGTCATGGAATGAAGTTGGGGTGATCTTCTGGTCGTGGGAAGCTTGGGCCTTGGGACAGAGCCTCACATCCCAGCCAACAAGACTCACCGGAGGCTTTAAAACAGGCAAACCAACAAGCATTCCTGCCCCATCCCTTCTGGTTAACGCCGTCTGGTTCAGATGGCAGCCGTTCTTGCCCTGCACCGGTCAGTGCGTGGACGTTCTCTGCAGGGCAGCAGCCGCTTTCTGGGGAGCAGTTTCCCAGCAGCAAAGGCCGGAGAGGAACGGGCCCCCAGAGCTCAGGCCGGACGCCGTGGAGGATTTTGCACTGCCCTATCCCCACGCTGTCCACAGCTGGCTTCGTGGGCCGAGTGGCAGCTCGTGATTTGGTTCTCTCCCTCCCCTTCTGGCTACGTGCTTTCGTTTGTATCGCTCTTTTTATCGGTCTTTCCGTTGCGCGCGGGCACGAGCTGTATTGGAGTGTGCGCGAGGCTCGTCAGATAACAACCACAGGAGCTGAAATCTGTTACCTCCCTCGGAAGCCGCAGTGCTGTCTCCTATGCCTAGTGGTTTAGATAAATTAAGCCTTCAAATGATGGGCTTGCATCTCGCTTTGGAATCTCTTCATTTCTCAGGATAACAAAGAAATAAACAGCAACGGGCTCATCGCCTCCAAGTCTTTTTGCCTTCTCTCCCTCTCCAGCAGGTC
Source organism: Chloroceryle amazona (assembly GCA_027560015.1). Taxonomy (NCBI): domain Eukaryota; kingdom Metazoa; phylum Chordata; class Aves; order Coraciiformes; family Cerylidae; genus Chloroceryle; species Chloroceryle amazona. The sequence continues at coordinate 8,126 of JANHFX010025382.1, forward strand.
CTCAGCTCAGCGAGAAGACTTAACAAGAAGAGCTGGATTCCTCACGTAGCAGGGCTGTTAAGATGGCGAGGTATCTTCTTTCAGATTTGCTCACACACAAAAATCTGCGGTACGGACAAAAGAGACTTCGGAGTTGAGGCTGAAATTCCGAGGTCCGGATGGATTTGTTGTGCTCAGTTATATTGAGCAAACTTCTGCCACTTGCTTCACATGGGAATTAGTGTGATGAGAAGAATCCTTTTGTTTGGTTGGGGTTTTTTCCCTCCCCAGTATAAACTGTATGGGAGGTTTTCCACAGAGCATCCCTAGCATGTTAATTTCCCTTTTCATGGCCGGGCACGGACTAGAATGCAGCATTGTAGTCCTTGTGTGCCAGATGCTGGGGCATTTCAAGAGCACTGCTGTTCTGAACCACCCAGTGTTGGACTTTGTAGTCGTGTGGATGCAAACAGCTCCACTGGTCGCTCCAGAGAAGAACGTTATGAAGATACCCACAAAAGTTTGGGCTGCAAGCTTCAGCTAGACCGTAGGAGAGCAGAAGGGAGGAGTGCTGCTTTCCAAGAGGCTAAATTTTGCCTTTTGCCTCTCTGGCCTTGGTTGCAGTTTGGCGCTTTTGTGTTTTCTGTCGCCATTGCTGAAGATTTCTGCAAGAACTTCAGTTGTTCTTGCCCGTTATGTATGTGGCTGACAGCTTCACTCACCCTGTTCCCTTATTTAATAGCCTGTGATTATTAAACGTATTTTGATCATATAACCGAGGGCGTATTGAACATCTGGGCACAGCTGGCAACGAAGTTAACTGCCTAAGATGGGCTTAATGTGCACAGCTGTCTGGAGCTCAACTTCCAGCAGCGATTCCCTTGGTGTTGACTTTGAGATGCGCTGACACTTAAATAGTTATTCATTTAATCTTTTGTTCTGAAGGGGATGCTACTGACCTGCCTGTGAACTGCTTCTCATGCTGTAACAGGGGGCTGGTAGATTATTTATTTTTAGCAATCAGCTTGAAATACTCCAGATCAAGTAAAGCAGAGAGTTTTTTGGTTTGTGCTATTTTCCTTCGAACAGGACTTCTCTGCTCTGCAGTATCTCTCCAAACCCATCTTTGAGCAGCATCCATCTAACAACAGGTGTCTGCATCGGGCCAGGATGATGTTCTGCAGTGATGGAGAGGATTAAAATAGTCATTGAGCTGCCAAATGCACCACGTCACGTAAAGGGCGAGATAAAGATACCGACAGGCTGAGCGTGCTGGAGTGGGGCAGTCTGTCAGGGGCACTGGGATGTGAACATCTTCAACTGGAGCCAAATTTCAGATGCTCACGTAGCAGAAGGATGGAGCTGGGGTTGTGTTTTGTGTATGGAAATGCTCATCCTATGGTTGTCTGCAGACACACTGTTGCTTTCATTCTCTGTCCTGTGTGTGAAGGGAACTTGGTCCCCTCTGCAGCACCGTGGCTCCTGAGTGACACTTCAGATCGTGTGCTTAGCAGCATTTATTGGGAGAGGTGAGAATTAACTCTGGGAACAAATAGTGGCCCCAAAGTAAAGAACTGTTCTTACTATTCCTGCCTCTCTGGGCTAATATTCCCATCCCTGTTATCAACAGCTCTGTGAAAATACAGACAGCCTCTAATGGAATCATCTGACGGGGTAGTTGGAATTCATTTTGTAGTCCAGGCCTTAGCATTGCCACACAAGACCTCATTTTGTGCCAGTTACCTAACCTGTTTTCCTCCCCAGACTGGTACTACAACCAGAGACAAAAATTCTTGGAGCCTTCTAAGTGTTCTTAGCCTCGTAACACAAATTCACCCAGTACTGGTCTCGCTGCTGCCTGAGCTAGCTGGGGGTTGTGCAGGGAGAGGCAGCCCCAGAGGTAATTCCCATTGGCTCTTCAGGAGCTCATGTGATTTTTATTCTTTTTCTGATGGCCCAAATGAGGATGTGAGAGTGAGCTAAGTTTCTAGCTGTCTGGTGCTATTGCATCACCAAGCTGTAGTCTCACCATGGCTTTCTCAGGTGCTGATCTCTTACAACATGAGACATCTGCATCTCTTCCATAGGGCTCACCCACGGCACTGATTTGCCAGATTCTGGCAAGGTGAATATTTGCAGCTGAGCTGTGTGCACAGCCACCCTTCTGAATAAAAAAAACCCAACCAAACCAACACAAAACAAACAACAAAATAACCCCAAAACCTGCACTTAAGCGAACTGTGTCTGAAATCAACCCAAACCACCCCTCCCCAGGGTTTGAACTCACTGCAACATTTTCATCCTTTAACTTCGAGAGAGCTCTATTGAAACTGCTCAGCCTTTGGCTAGGAAAATGGGGAGCAGCCTTTTGCATCAATAGGCTGATCGATGTCCCCTCGCACGGCCGGGCTAGGGGGTGGTGTTTGCATGTGAAGGCAGCGTTTCTGTGGCTGGCTGCATCTGCTCCTGTGGTCCAGGAAAGTAAAACGTGTTTCTCATAGCTCCCCATTTATTTCTTCCTCGCTCAAGTGTGTATCCTGTTGGGTAAGAGTGTCTGAGCAGACAAAAGAAATCCTCTGATTAAAAACTAGGATGCTCCTCCTGTCTAATAGACTATACCAGATGGGATAAGAAAGAAGGGTTTGGAATCCTTGTGCTCAAGAGAACACACCTTGACGTTTTTCTTTGCTCTTTTTCCAGCTGCAGAACATTATGTCTTCAGGGGGAAAAAAAAGAAAATAAATAGTTCTGCTCTGTCGATGGACAGTCCAGACAAAGGGTTTAAAAATAAGAGAGAAAAATGTAATAATAGTACCTTTCAGAGACCTTGAGGAGTTTCTCTTGAGGTGATGGAAGTTCTTGATGTATCCTACCTCTTTAAGGCATAACTAGATTGTCTAAAGCCATTCCAAACCTGCTCTTTTTCAAAGAGCAATTTCCCTCCCTGTTGCAGAACAGGCAGTTTTTGCTTCCACGGTTGTAATGAAGCTTTCAGCTCCTGATGCTTTTGTGCTTTGAAGCCCTTCCTGGAGTGTCACGTTACTTAAAACCCATCAAAAGTCCTGCCCATCAGGTGTATGCAGCTGCAGTATGTAACTTTTTCCACCAAATAGACAGAAAAGAAAGCACTGAAAATTTCCAGAAGATGGTTGAGGAAACTTAAGGAAATCAGGGATCAGTGCACACGAAGTTCACTCTTCCCTCTGAGACCTGGAAGAAATTATTACCAAGCTGCAGTCTCCTTTTACCCAAGATAAAAATCACCTCTCCCATTTTCCTATTTTCTGTATTAGATTTCCATGCAGTGCTCCCCAGTCAGGTCCAGCTCAGTGGACTCGAGCTTTATATGAAAATCAGGGGGGGGTTGTAGAGCCCACAAAACCAGTTCCGTGTTATGCAAGGCTAGCCCTGGAACACTGGAGCTTCTGGACGAGCTTCTGATGAACTAGTTTTACTTTCTGGATCAACAAAACCAGCAAAGGGGATCTCAACCTCGCCAGCTTTAGTCTGCGCTATAAATGACCACTTAATTTTCTAATAGCATTAAGGAGACCTGCTAAGGAGAGGCTGTTTCTTCCCTTCAAGGGACTGTTTAATCCATCCATTAGAGTTTTGGTGTGCCAGCCTAGCTGCGCTCCGATGCCGTGACAGAAACCCCAGCTGATAAATTAATGCTTCAGAAGTAAAATGCTGATAAATTAGCCAAGGTTGCTTTTAAAGGGTAAAAAATGGAAGGCATTAGGCTGTTACTGAGGTCCTGGCTTTGCTTTCCGTGACCCTGCTGCTGACAAAACTTAAGGGGTACTTCCAAATGGGAATTTTGGCCTCTTTGGCACTTGCCTGAGGTTGTGCTTGCTGTTCTTTATCCTGCTCGTTTGCTCACTCGGCTCCAGGTTGCCAGAAGGAAACTCGCATCAGTTTTGTTGCCGTTTAGTGGGATCCAAAACAGGCAGGCAGGAAAATGAAAGACCATTTTGGGGGGAGAATTTGAGAAGCTTTTGCTAATTAATTCTCTTGCATTTGGGGTTTTTTTTGGCCTCAAGTGGTAGGAGATTTTCCTATTAAGCAGCTAACTAAAAGCCAATCTTTCTTGGGGTGATGTTCACGTCAAAGTTTTCCATTTAAGGAAAAAAAAAGAGCATTTACTGTACCTGAATAAGCTTACAACATCAGTATAGGAATCTTTAAACAGCAACTGCAAGATTTTTTTATTTTTTTTTTGAAAGTACTGATTTCTGTGCCTGTAGATGTTAAAGATTCTTAAAAGATGATGTTTTGTACGTGAGCAGTGATGGAAGGTGCTGCCTGAGAGATGCTCCACACCAACCCCTAGGCAGTTCTCAGAATAAATAGCAGGAGGAGGTGTGTGGGAAGCTGCGTGGGGAGCTGGTTTTGGGTTAAAATCCCAATCTGCATTATTTCCTAAATACATCAAATAAGAGCTAGAGTTAAGTTGCCCATTCTAGGTAATAGCTACTAACTGCTGCCTGTTTCATAGCCCTGTAGTTTATAGAAGTAAGCTGTGCTTTAAAAGTTTTAAGCATAAATGTACCCACGGTTTGGACGCTGAAAACATCAAGGCAGTTCCAGAATATTTTTGGTAACGTATTAATTTTGGTCTGGATCAGCATATACTTGGCCAAGCTCCAAGAGCAGCAGCAAAGATGAAAGCAGCCCTGTGTTTTAGCTGTGGGTTTCCTATTTTCATGGTCACTAGCGTGGTTTGGAAGGCCAGGACTTCAAAACCTCAAGGTTTCCTCTTCCAGGATTGAAGTTTCATCTGGACTCTTTGGAAGGCAGAATTAGGATCAGAGAATGGTAGGGGTTGGAAGGGACCTCTGGAGATCATTGAGTCCAACCCCCC
>JANHFX010025382.1:13068-33870 GCA_027560015.1 Chloroceryle amazona
CCAAAGCTGTGTAGAGTATTCCAGATGTGGTCTCACCAGGGCAGAGCAGAGGGGGAGGAGAACCTCCCTACACCTGCAGGACACTTTTCTTAATGCACCCCAAGAGACCATTGGCCCTCTTGGCCATGAGGGCCCATTGCTGGCCCATGGAGAAGGACTCCAAGGTTTTTTTCCATGGAGCTGCTCTCCAGCAGGGTGACCCCTAATCCGTACCGGTGCCTGGTGTTGTTCCTCCCCAGATGCAGGACTCTACACTTGTCCTTACTGAACTTCATGAGGTTAAATTACCAATTTATTTGTTTGGGGTTGGGTTTTTCAGTGCCACCCACGTTGCAGTTAGAGCAGTGCCTGTGGCGTTGCCCTGTGTGCTGGAGGGGAGTTCATGGGTAGCCAAATTGCAGGACTCGAAGCTGCCAAACGAGTATTTTATCATGTGCCAGAGCAGTTGCCATCCGTGCACGCAGATACCTGATCTGCGATAGTGAACAGCATCTATCAAGGGAGGGGAGATGAGCTTGGAATGGTGGAACCCAGACTGCATTCCCATGCTTTCTCTTTCCTTTACCTTGCATTTTTCCCCTGGGTCTTTCTCCTTTCCTCTTCAAATCCTTGATGCTCTGTTAAAATCCACCTTCCATTTCCCGCTGGTCGCAGGTTGGATAAAAACACAATCTGTGCAGCCCTTTAAACTCGGGTCCTTCGTGTGGTTGGACTTGAGGAAGGTTCCTTCAGCTGTCTCTCCAATGAGCTTCACAAGAGCTCTACAACCAATTTTCAGGGTGTTTTGTTTTGGGGGTGGGTTTTCAGTTTGCTTTTGTTGCCTTGCCCCACCCCAAAATGCTAAATCACTTGGAATCAAGTAGCAAAGGTTTGGTTTTTAGCTGCCTGATGTTAATACATTTGGGGTTTTTTCCATAGTCTCCTTGTTACCAGTCTTGTCCGGGAGGAAAGCTGGTGGGCAAGCTGTGTGTGGCTATGGGAATTGTGATGAGTTTTAGGCCAGAAGTTATTTTTGCTTGGAACAAATTGTTTTGAAGTGATGAAAGATTTTGCAAATGTCCTTCCCTGTCTATTATGGAATCTCTGTATCCTGGTAACCGCCGTGATTATATTCGCTAGTTCTTAGGTAGCTCAAGTGCCTTTAGATGGCAAGGGCTTGTTACTGACCCACGCTGAGAAGTTACAGACTGGCTTACCTCGGGGTGCTGAGGTCGGCGGTGCCTTCGCGCCGTGAGCGGCGATAGTTGGTGTTATCAGTCAGCTCAGTCCTGAAAGTTGTTCCTGAAAGTAGTCAAATGTTTTTCCTAAGCCGACTGAAACACTATTAAATCACAAATCACCTTTCCTACCTTCTCTTTTGGATCTCCCAATTGTCCAGGAAGGCAAAATTGCCCCATGGCTCTTTTACTTCTGTCGATCTTTTTGTTTTCAACGTAAAATCATGGAACTGTTTTGGTTGGAAGAGACCTACATGAGCTTGCCCTGAAGTTTTCACTTGCTGGGCAGCTAACCAGACATCTTGAGTCTCTGTGGTTCAGATGCCCAAATAATTCACGTGGGAAAGCAGTAATTAGTCTTGCTGTGCGAGGCGGAACGATGACACAGATCGGAGCGATGAGGGCTTGAGGATTAAACCAGGCTGAGCCCGCTGCCAGGTGACCTTAGGCGAGTCACTTGACTTTGTGCCTTTGTTTAGCCTGGTAATAAATAGGTCTAACTCTGAGTGCTGTAATATGACTGAGAATCGCTCCATTGAGAAAGGGGCTTTAAATAGCCCCATTGCTGTTTTGCTGCACAGGGGAAGGAGGGGGCTGTAAGTGCAGCCACCTAATACTTTGCCTGAAAATCCTTCCCGATGTCCTTTTGGAAGGCAGCCTACCTGTGCACTGTGGAAGGCTTATTAATGGCTTACTAACCCTGCCTGCCTCTTCTTTCACCCTCCGGGTTTTAGGATGGCTTTGTGGGAAACTGTTCCCCTCCCAGTTACACACAAGCTTGAGTTTGGAAAGCTTGAGGCCAGTCAATCTTTTTGAAAGGATGCTGTTCTGAGTACAGCAACATTTGTTCGGGGAACGTTCCCACTGAGTTATTCCAAACTTTGTCTCTCCGGAGTTGGAAAAGAGGATGCCAGAGGCAACCAATGTTACACAAACAACTTCAGGAAGCCAAGACTATGCCGAATCCTGGCTTTGCTGAGCTCAATTGCAGCTCCTCGAGAGTAGTCGTGCACCAGCACTGCCTGCAGTGTTGCCTTCCCCCTCCGAAGGTGGGGGTTCCTGAGTGCAAACGTCTGACAGGCAGACGATCTGCCCAGTGACTCACGTAGGCTTGGTTTATGGAGCACGCTAAACTACAGGAGAGGGGGGCTGGGAATAATCTGCTGCCTCATTAGTACAAATTCCAAGAGCGAAAAGGCAGCTCCGAGTCACAGGTACTTGGAAAACTCCCCCTTTCTCTAGAAAGGCAGAAGCAAGTCGAAGCAGTGAGGAATGCTCCAGGCTTCAGCAGTGTTTCGGTCGGCACGTATGGAAGTCCAGAGATGATGGTCACTGAACTTGTGCTGCCTCCAACGCTCGCGTGAAGCCAGGAACAGCAGCCATCCAAATAGAAACTGCAGCCGAGCGAGCGCTGCAGCTCCCGCCTTGGGCTCCAGTCTTCTGCTGGTGCAGAATCCTCTACCACAGAAGTCAATAAAGGACGAGCAGATGAGAACTCCACCCCTTCCAGCAAGTTCAAGTCAGCCAAAGACTGCTTTACGGAGATTTCTGCCATTTAAATTCAAAAGCAAACGCAGGCTGGTATTATCAGCTCGCACCAGATCTGCCTGCAGACAATAATTCTTCCTGTCTTGGCCCCCTGCCCATGTGCATTATTGTAATTATCAGCAATTTAAAAAAAAATAAAGCAATAAAGCTCGGATGAGCTGCTGGTCTGTAGATTTACTGCCTGCTGTGTCAGGCATTCATTAGCCTTCCTGGGTTCAAGCCACCTATCTGCTGAATAAAAGCAGGAAGAGGAGCTAAGGAAAACAACGCGTGAAACACAATTTGAAGCACGATTTGAAAGCTCTGCTCGTGTTTACAAGTTATAAATCCAAAACCAGTGGAATTTTAAGTATTCTCTTCAGAAGCTCTCGTGTCATAAAGTCCCTCCACCAGCTTCCCCAGCTTGTTAATGGCAGGGCTGGTTTCCTGAATCCTTGCTCGCCCTGAAGCAGGAATGGACAGGTGAGATGCACTCGGTGACCATCAGCTGAACATCAGGTTTAAGGGCTGGGTGGCACCTCAATGCCAACCCAGTGCTTCAGCTTAACCCTTCCCATCAGGTGGCAGTGGTAGGGTTTGCCACTGCAACATCTCTCTTGGGGCTTTAGTTTTATTTTGCCAAGGGCTGGCCTCACCTTATGGAGGGAGAGATGCCCAGGAACATCAGCTCCGTGGAGAGCAGCACCACTGTGTGTGGCTGGGCTTTGAAGCGGTCGAGTCCCCGCTTGAATATGCCTAACCATTTTTCAGCCAAGGAAAGGGTGAGAAGTCAGAATGTTCACGGATTTAGAAGCTCCCAGGAAGGCTGATAAGGTAATAAGGCTCATTTTGGTATCAAAAGAACCATTAGAATTCCTCGGTGATCTTGAACGAGTTCAATTTCTATCCTCCATCTCCATGGGTATGTTACACCGACACGGGAAGAGTCGCAGTGTTGAGCTACAGATAGAATAGGAGATTTATTTAAAAGGGGAAAAAAAAAACCCCCAAAACAGTCCAGAAGAACTTTTTTTTTTTCTTTAATTAAGTAAAGGTGGGAAGCATAATTTATCTGGATAGGGACTGTGCTGAACAGCATGTTCTGAAGCCCCACAGGTTGTTGTTCATGTGCGTTCTGATTTAATAAGCAGCATTACTTTCGAGGGGCTTTGCTTAATTAAAAACAAACAGCACAAGTAATCTTTCTGAGTGCTGCCTGGCATTTTTATTTTTTTTTTTTTGTCAGACTAGCAGCAAATAGTTGTGGAATCCTTGTAACTCTTCTGAGCAGGAAATCTGAGCCAACCTGCACATAATCCTGCAACAGTTGTACCTATTCTTTTGAGGCAGCAAATGCCCTCAGCAGCTATTAATCTGCATTCTCTGGCCATCAAGGCCATGCACAATTCACAAGTAGAGGTTGTTTTTATCTTATTTTTTTTTCCCCCAGCAGTTTATAAATTCTAGAGGCTGGAATTTCAGTTTTAAAGCAACTCGAGCTGTGGTTTTATCCAGCCAGGACTACTCACTCGTGCACTGTGGCCGAGGAAGCCTGGTGAGAAGCATGAGCAGCGTGAGTTTTCCTCGCTGTTTCTCGAGCCTTGAAGCCCTTCTAGCCAGTTAACCAGGACCAGCATCTCTCGCTGGGCTTCAGCAGGGAGGGCACGTGCCCAGTAGCTGACGTGTTCGCACCACAGGCGCCGGCTGGAGACTGATTTTTCTATAGTGAATATTCTGAGATTTTTCCCTAGAAACAATAAGTGATGTGACCAGCTCTCCAGCATCAACGAGAAGGGAATCGTAAGATTTCCTCCTGAGTTCCCCCCACTCTGCTTTTGCTGGAAAAAAGACTCCTATCCTGGCTCATCTGATCAGGTGAGCAAGGTTCCTGTGATGTTTGACCTCACAGAAAACTGAGAACGCAGTTAAGTTGGTGGACACCTTTGTGCTGTTAAAGAAAGCCTTCAGGAACTCATTTCTATGGAACACAAACCAATGATTTCTCCTCACAAAAGAGAAACTCCAACCACCCTTTGGTCCTCGAGGCCCCGTCAGCACGTGACAAGGCTTTCCTGCATAGACAGCAGCTCGGTGAGTTCTGTTGGGATGAGAAACCCAAGGCAAGGAACACGGGTGCATTTTTTTGTCTTCATGCCTTTTTGAAGCTGAACTTACGTGGGGTAGATGTGAAATATTCCTGATTTTACATCAGTTGATAGGGATTTCTGGACATTGTTGTCTCCAGTGTTGAAGTAGGGACATGCTAAAGAGCAGAAATGCCTTCAATTCACAATAAATCCTCCCGAAAGAGTGTCGTGGTGCTGTGTGGTGCCCGGGATGTGTCTGTCCTGACGTCCCTCCTTCGAGATGACAGATAACTCACAGGGAGACCAGGCATGACCCATTTTAGAGCGTGAAGCCCAGGCCTCTGGGTGGGTGAAGCTCACCGATCAAACCTCCTGTCACAAGCTGAAGAGGCTCATAGTAAATAAAAGACTCGATGCTTGGGCAGAGACGCTTCCATTGGAGAAGGAAGATTTAGAGCTTTGAATTCCAGTGTTTTGGGATCGTAAATCAGGCGCTGCCTGACAGGGTGAGGAATTTAACTGACATTAACTAGCCAGAGATTTATGTGTTGATGGAATCAAATACTACTTTGGTCTTGGAAAGCAAACTGGGTTACAGAATTCTACCAAAAGGCAGAGCAAATTGATCATGAAACATCTTGTAAATGCAGATATCAGCAAGGAAAGGAACGGTTTCTGGAATGTTATTTCCCAAATAACATTCATCTTGCTCTCGTGTTATGCAGATGTATTAATAGAATGATAGCTACTAAAATAACATCCACCAAGGACGTACACAACTGGATGAGCTCTCTTCCATTATCTGTTTCTTGCCTCTCCCAAGCTGCCACTCTGCTTATTTAAGAGCTGGAATAGTTGCTCCCCAGCACTGGAAGAGGCAGCCGCTTCCATTTATGGCTGGGAAATTCCCAAAGAAAAACTCTCCCGTGGGTTTGTTCATCCCTCTGCAATGTGGAATTCTCTGAATTACTGAAGAGCTTAACTAAGGACGTGGCTTTATCCCAGGCTTTGTGGTCTTTATGTGTTCCCTGACCCTCCTGCTCAGCAGTGCTGGAAAGCAGTGACCTCAGGCACCGTCAGCCCCAGAGACCTGCTTTTATTTTTCGATACACCAAAGTCAATTCTGGGAGCAACAGAAAAGAACTGTCCCCAAAACCTCTCCTAGGTGACTTTCTTTGCTATTCAAGTAGCTGGATTAAAGGTGTGGCCTCTGCTGGTACAGATTGAAGCTTTCTGTGCTGGTAGAATGAGCTAAAACCAATCAGCTAATTGCTGAATTACACAAGTGATGTGAGTGGATTGTCAGGGTGAAGAATTGAAGCCCATTACTCCCAAATCTTACCTTTGCAGGTCACGGTGGGGTAAAGATACAACTTATGTCTATCGGATGCTCATTAACTTACTCCCCAGTGCAATTCAAGAAAAAAAATTCTTCCATTTGATTAAAAGTGATGAAATCAAGCAAGTAATTAGAGTCGTTTGTTCAGCAGTGAATTGGGGCTGAGCATGTTGGGGTAGCTACGGCAACAGCCCTCGACTGATACGCAAACTATGTGAGCAATCCAGGGAGGAGCAGCGGTACCTCTGCTGAGGTGTCAGGCTGGACAGAAACAAAATAAACAGGACCTGGAGTGGGTTGTAAATGGAGGGTGCTCGTGACTTCAGGAGCTTGGTATGTGTTTGAACAGCAGCTTTGCTCCTGCAGGAGGAATGACTTGCTTCTAGATGATTCTGCCTCTCGGGCTGGAGCCTGCACCTCTCCTGTTGATGTATTTACCTGATTTTGCTGCGTACTTCAGTTTGGGATTCTGAGCAGAAGTGGTGCTAACGAGCTCCAGACTGTTCATACACACGTAGGGTTTATTCTCTTTTGATGCTCTGGCTCTTTCTCAGGAGGGCTGATGCTTTGTGCACGCTTCACCTTGCGTCTCTTCTCGTTCTTCCCGGGGTTCCACTTGAATCTTGGATGCACTTGAATCTTGCTCTTAAGGACAGAGTAAAACACATAAATGGATGGGTGCTAAACTGGAAAGCGTACGTGAACTTGGAAGCATTTTGTTACTGGGAAGCTCTTTGTTACTGGGATATCGATGCCAGTGTCTTTCATATGTACTTCAGTATTTGATTACCTTGTGATCTGTGCTAAAACTTGACTCTTGGAGGGTTGAAATGTCTCCAGGCAGTGATTTTGTGTGCAAATAGGGAGGGGGGAGAAAGGAGCTCATTGTAACAGAGTTAATTTCCCCTAATATCCAGCAAGTAGGAGCTGCACGTGGGGGTTGCCCAGCTGAATTCTTCTCTTTGCTGCTTTGTTTGCTTCAAGCACACCCGCATTGATAGAAGTTGATGGGGACCTGCAGGCAGCAGGGAAGGAGCTGTGCCCCCAGTAATAGGTGAGCTGTGAGAAGTGAGATACGATGGCAGGACTGGTGGCCCAGGGCAGCGCTGCCTGCCAGGGGAAAAGCAGCTTAGGGGTGCCCTGAGCCCTCTGTGTCTTGCTGTGCCTAAGCTGCCTTGTCTGAAGTAGTTGAAATGGATTTCATTCCCCTGAACACCTCAGAGAGCTTTCAATTTAGGAATTCTTCTTGGGTTTTTTTCGCCTCATACCTTTTCTTTTAATTATCATTCCTCATAGTTATGTGGGGAGAGGATGTTCAGCTCCCAGCAGCCACTCGAGCCTTTTCAGAAAAAAAAACCAAACCAAGTCTGCAATTTAATTTAATCCCTTTTTTCTTCTTTTGGTCAGCCAGCAAGCTTTCAGAAAGGGAACCTGACCTTGTTTTCATTGATCAGTCTGCAGTTTGACCCGGGGGTTGGGGTTGTTGGGCTTGTGTCTGCTGGTGCAGGGTGGGAAGTGCCCAGAATAGGCATCAGAACCCAGGCAGCACAAATAAATCCCCCCCGGCGTGTGCTGAGCGAGAGCCACCGGGCTCGTTGCAACAGCTCTGTGTTTCCAATTCACCAAAAGTTATCTTTACTGATGTTTATAGGTTTCTGTCCCAAATATTTGACTGTCTGGGGAGAAACACATGGCTTTAAACTCTTTGAGCAGGCTCGGTACAGTTATTTTGCTTGCTGGATTTATTTGTGCGGAACCTCACAGAGGTGTTTCTGCCCAAAAGTTGTTAGTTCTTTATCTCCAAATAGCAGTTCAGGGTTTTCAGACATCTGGTTTAGCCTTTGTGGGTGCAACCTTCGTGTGTAAATTACTTCTGGTTTTGCTAAGCTCTTGTTGCAATAATAACCACGGAGTTTGGAAAAGCAAGCACCTTGCTGGGGAAGACTCGGTGCGAGCTCACCAGCTTTGAGGAGGAAGGGTACAAAATAAGTTTGCAAAGCTCCACTGAAACCTGGGTGAAGCGAGAGCTCTCCTCAGAAGATGCCAGAGGGTTTCTGGTTCTCAGGAGTTGTTCTGCTTTAGCAATCACCGTGGTTTGGATTTGTTTGTCTTCACAGGCGCTGGCAGCCAATGCTGGGACAGGGTTTGCGGTGGCAGAGCCTCAGATTGCCATGTTCTGTGGAAAACTAAATATGCATGTGAATATCCAGACTGGGAAATGGGAACCCGACACTTCTGGGACCAAGAGCTGCTTTGAAAGAAAGGAAGAGATTCTGCAGTACTGCCAGGAGGTGAGTTTTGCTGTGATCCTGAATTCTCACTGCTGTTAAGGAACTGGATTGCAGTTTAGCCAGTCAGTAGCAAGTTAAGCCTGCGGGTGACTGAACTCAGTTCCCTGAGCTGTCTTGCTGAGTTTCTGCCCAGGAAGAGCCAGCAGGACGCTGCAGTGGGATTTAGGAGCTACCTCTGATGTAGACCAGTGGCCTTGATAAGTGTCTTTAATTTCTTCTCTGAGGTGACAGGCAGATAAAATACTCAAGGAATGTTTTCCTTGAACTGGGGAAGTGCTCGAGCACACTGGAAAGCTTGAAAAGCTGTTTTACGAGGCGGATGGAACTGAGGCTACATTTGATACCCGTAGCGGAAGCCTAAATATAAATCAGCGTCTGGGCTTGCGAGCTCGAGCAGGATCTGGGGATCATATGAACCCCCCAGAAATGGAGGAAACCTGAGGAGGCAGGCGCGCGTTGGCTCGACAAGTGACGAGGGGGCCTGAAGATACCGCTCGGCCCTATCGGTAGGAGCCTGCCCTCGTTCAGGGGGTATCGTGCTGCACCAGGCAGGACAGAAGAGATAACCAATTCTCCTCCCCTTCCGTGCAAAGCCCAGTGCCTCAGCTTCGTGCCCGTGAAGGCTCTTGCCCCTGACCTGGCTTTCTCCTGCCCCAGAGATGCGGTGACACGTTTCCATTGCTCGAGCCCCGTGTGATAAACAGTGGGGGCTCTTTTATGTCTTCAGCTCTTGTGAGCTTGATCCGTGTGCTGCTCTTCAGGAGCCTCTTTGGCCTTCCTGGAAAGAAACCTGTCTGTGTCTTATTAAACAGATGTACCCAGACCTTCAGATCACGAACGTGGTGGAAGCAAATCAACCTGTCAGCATCAGCAGCTGGTGCAAGAGGGGAAAGAAGCAGTGCAAGGACCACACTCACATCGTCGTGCCCTACAAGTGCCTGGGTGAGTGCGCGGTGCGACATCTTCGGGCGGTTTTGTGGCAGGAGCAAAGACTTGCCCCTTAACGTGAGGTTGTGAGTGAGTTTATCAGGCTTCTCTCCTGTCAGGTTGCCGTTTCCAAAGCCAGCACCCACTTAAGCATTTTGATTTCCACGAGGTGGATCTCTGCCTTTCTCCAACAGACCGACAGCTTGAGAACAGCTGTGGTGGAATAATGGTGTGAAAAAGAAATCCCCATTCTCTCTGCAACTGCCATAAAACCTGAAGGCTATTGTATTCGAGTATCACAAAGACACTGGGATTTAATACTCTCATCCTATTTTTGTGGAGCTTTAATATTTTGTTGCCTTGGAGACTTAAATGCTCGGTCTGTTCAAGCTTCCTGCTTTGGTCTTGGCAAGAGATCTCTATTCTATTTCCACGACTATATTTAAACTTTGCTGCTTCAGAGAGGCCCTGCTTCATGCAGCTGTATCCCATGTCCCCACTTTGAACTGGGAAAGAACATGAGAAACCGTGATGGATTTCATGGTGCTTTCCAGAATCCCTCCACCCACTTGAAGCAGGCAACGTGTTCAGCTTGTTTACCTTGCAGCTTTTGACCTGCAGACTGTGCCTGCTGCTGCACTGCGCTGCGTGTGTTCTTAGGAGTAAGCTTAGTCTCAGCTGGCTGAATCTCTTTTTCACTGGGAAAGACTTGTTTTGTAAGAAGTCTTGTGTAATCTCGGAGTGTCTGATCGCTGGGAGCGTTCAGGGGGAACCAGTTTCCATCATTTGCAGCCGTATCTTGGGCGAGCGTGTGGTCGGAGGTAGGAGAGAACACAGCAAACCTGCAGAACCCCGTGGGTGCTCTCCTCCTCTGTGGAATGCCTTCCACTAGATGATCAGAAAGTGCTTGATAATTGAAATTTGGTGCGGATCTCTTTATAGATGTGGAAATTCGGGTTTGGGAAGCAACCAAACCCAGCTGATTATGCTGAGAACTCCTAATGGAAATCAGGATGAAAGCGAGAGCTCTGGATTTATAGGGCGTCATCTCTTGCAGAAATAATCCTCCCCCAAGCCTGTTCTCTAGCTGAAGAATAAGCTGATTTTAGTGATGCTGCCCTAAAATTTGATAAGTGTTAAACTGCTCAAGTATTTAATTAGTGTCTTTCACAGTGTTCTTGACTTGTTCGGCCCAGCCCGCCAGGCAGCTTTGGTTTTCAGATCTCGGTTGCGAGTCCGGAGTCCCCCATGTGTGCAAAATACTTTCCACAGTCCCCAGTCTGTAAATGGGTGGTGTGTTTCTCTGACCATTATAGACAAACTCTGGTGGGGTTTTGTGTTTGTTCCCATTCCTGCTTTGGGCTTCCTTGCTACACTGATGCACAGGCTGTCCTGAGGTAGGATCTTGCTGTCTCATACCAGGCTTAGCCTTCTCCTGCCTCCTCCCACCTATGCAAGCCCTTTAGTATTTCAAAGGTGAAGAGGGGAGAAGAGGAGAACCCATTAGCACTCTCTGCTCAACTGTCAAATGAAGGTAACAACTGAAGAGGGGGAGCAGGGCTGAGACTGGTGAGGTGTGAAAAGGCAAACTGGTGATAGCTCTGTTAGGTGGCTGGAAACAGCTCTTATGGTCTGCTCTGATCTGAAATGGAAGAGGATGCTGCTTTTTCGTTAGCAGTGGCATTTGGTAGGAAAGGTGTCGGTTAAGATGCAGTGTGTCAGGGTTTTCCAGGTCCTAAGTGAACCGCGAGACCCTTCCATGTGTCTTACACAAAGGGGCTGGGATTCAGTGGTTTTCAAAAGAGCTGTTTAATGGTTGGGGTTTGTTACCCATTGCTGTAGCTGGTCGGTTTGACTCTTCTGCCCTCGGTCCCCAGAACCATTGTCTCTTGGTTTTAATGTTTGGTCAGCTTTAGTATTTTTATCAGCAGCGTTTCAACCTCTTGTGAGAGGGAGGGAGAAAAGATTATGAACTCAAAATTCTAAGTGGCCTGGAAAGCAGGGAAAATATAATTTCTCTGTTGTGTCTGTTAGTTTAAAATGAAACTAATTGAATAAAAGGGTGGTGAACACTAGTTGATTTTGTTATCTAGCAACTGTCGTCAGATAATCCATCCCTAAACTCTTCTTAACACATGTGTCCTGCACAGAAGTGGCCATGAGCCTTTGGTGTAGAGCAGACCGATGATCTCCCTCCCTCCCTCCTGCCTTCCTCAAAAGCAAAAGTCCAGTTTTTCTTAAGATTGTGCCAAAACTTCATCATGCTGGTGGATATCTCAATGTTGGAATGCAAGTATTTGCTGACTCTGGTTGTACTCTGTGTGTTCAAGCTGGACAGGTTTTCTTTTCCAGCCCTCCGTGTTTGGTTAGGGCTGTCCGAGTCAGGGAATGTGCTGCAGTTGATTCTGAATTAAACCATCTGGAAACTGTTGAAAACAAACCAAAACCAAACAAGACTTGCTCAGATACCCAGATACTGAAAACACAGATAACGCTCGTGGCACAGAAAAATTTCCAAGCTGTTGCAGCACCAGACAGCACGAACCAGCTTTGTATGGTGCAGCTCGTGTAGAAATCGGTGATTAAGGGGTTTGAAAACTTCCCCGTGCAGCTGCAATCTTTCCAAGTCTCTTCAGTCTGTCCTCTCTCTTCCTTAACGTGCTCTGCGCACTTCGCCTTCGGTTCAAGCCTTAAGGCTCACGTAATGCTTCACAATCAGCCCCTGCTCCTGGTTCCACTTTGGCAACTCCCAAGCTCTGTTTTTCTGTAAATTCAGACAGACAACTCTTGATCTGACCCGTCCCTGTTCAGAATATATACACCAAACCTTTAAGTCACTTGCAGTATACCTTGGCAGAGTTCTGCTCTCGGCTGTGCTCTGTTGGGACATCTGTGGACTCAGAACCTTTCTTGGGTTGTGTTTTTTCTTCTCAGTGGGTGAGTTTGTAAGCGATGTCCTGCTGGTTCCAGAGAAGTGCCGCTTCTTCCACAAGGAGCGGATGGATGTGTGTGAAAGCCACCAGCACTGGCACACTGTGGCAAAAGAGGTAACGGAGCTGCTCGGGCAGGAATATTTATTCCGGATCCGTTCGCTCGGATGCTCGTGGTGTTGAAGCGTAACGGTGTTTGTCTCGGGAGTCACTCATTCCCGCGTTGCAGTCTAGGGGCTGAGGCAGACAGCAGTGGAAAAAAACACTTACAAATACCCAAGTGACTTTAAAAATCCTGGGTAACTGACTCAGTCTTCACTCACAAAAGTAGCTTGCCCAAGATCAGACACCAGGCTGGAGCTAGGAGATAAAATCAGCTCTCCAGGGTGTTACTTTCACCAGTAGCTTATCCTTCCCAGGGTAGAGTCCTCGGAGGATCTTTCCCCCTTTTCTTGTGCGTTTGGCATTAATGTACCTGCTGCTGCAGGGGGATTTGGTTGGGAGTGCTTGCTCGGGGACAATCTGAGTTGAGTTGTGCCTGATTAGTGGAGGTTTTACATAAGAGATGGATTATCTTCTCAGGGTAAATCTAGCCTGTGGGGGTTTGGGGTGGTTTGGGTCTTTTTTTTTTTTTTATCTGTCTAGCAAAACCACTGCAAATTCTCTGAGGGCCCCTTTGAACCGGGGGTAAGAAAGACAGGATTGTGACAAAATGTCCATGTTTTCAGTGCTGTAGAAACTGCACCAAAACAATTCCTTGGGATGGTGCTAGCAAAGATGAGGTTAGGGATGGATGCACCAGTTAAAGTTCCTAGTTCTTGAAAATCCCGGGTGCCAAAACCCATCTAAAGCAAGCTGTGCTAGAGGAATCACCTTTTAATTGAGGATAAACTTGTTAATATCTAGCAAATTTAAAAATCAACTTGCTTTCAACATTGCTGGAGAACCTTTCCACAAATATTTGGCTGGTTTTGCATCGGCGCTGTAACAAAGCAAAGCACAAAGGGTTCCGATGTACATAATAAAGCCTTTCTTGCCTAATTCTTTTCTGGGGCACCACAAAGCCGTGCATTTCCTTAGCTGAAGAGAAGTGGATAGGCCTAATATCTAACTGCAGTTTGCATTTGGCTTTTTCTTGAATTACCTGATCAATTTTCATCTGCAGCATGGTAAAATAATCTTGACACAAAGCCCGTTCGGAGCGATTGTTCCCTTACTGCAGTGTAAAGTTTAATAGATAAAGTTTAATGAAATGGCCAGGCCCGGAAAAGCAAACACCAGTTCTGTTTCTTTCAAGTTCTCTCTCTTCCCTTGAATTGGCACAAAATGTTTAATTATTTCTCCTGAATTTAACCAGGCTGACAAAGCAGCGGTTGTTAGGGGCTGGGGGGGGTGTGTTTGATAAATTAACACCGGGAGGCACCGCACGGCTCCAAACCTGGGGCTTTTCTGGGTGTGTTCTTTAAGCCACAAGTTTTAAATCCATTTTCCTGTGATGCTGAGATTTGGGTCGTGTGTTACCGCTGCCTTTTTGCTGTAAAATTCAGAGAGTTGGTAGCGTTCTTGGGCTCTACGGTAGGCAAACTTGAGCTTTATCCAAAGTGAGAGCGTGCTGATGCTAAACTGGTGTAACTGGGCTGCTCTTTCAGGCCTGCCTGGCAGAAGGGATGATCCTGCACAGCTATGGCATGCTGCTGCCCTGCGGAGTGGATCAGTTCCACGGAACAGAATACGTGTGTTGTCCTCAGACGAAGGTGGTGGATGAGGCTCTGTCCAAAGAGGAAGAGGATGAAGATGAGGATGAAGACTACGACCTTTATAAAAGGTAGGGTTCTTATTGGTGTAGTTGTTAACAGGGAATATTTCACACAGCAACTCCCTTGTGAGGATTGAGAGGAGAATTTTGGTGCTCTGGGGGGTGTCCTGAGCTTGAAAAAGCCTGCAGAAGGACAAGGGAATTTTGCAGTGTTCCTGTTACAGGAGGAACTAAAGAGCCCCCCTCCCTTCATCTGCAGCCAGTCGCAAAGACTGATGGGTCCAGCAAGTACCTCCCCCAGGTACTACACTAGACTTTGACTTACTGATATGAAGCTGGTGAGAAAACAGAAGGAAACTCCACTAAGCCAGGGGTGTGGAGGAGCTCTGCCTGTAATAGCGGGTGTGCCTGGGGTGAGGGAAGTCACAGAGTCACAGAGCGTTAGAAGGGACCTCTGGAGATCATAGAGTCCAACCCCCCTGCCAGAGCAGGGTCACCTAGAGCAGCCCACACAGGAACAGAGCCAGGTGGGTCTGGAATGTCTCCAGAGAAGGAGACCCCACAACCTCCCTGGGCAGCCTGTTCCGGGCTCTGGCACCCTCACTATGAAAAAGTTTTTCCTTATGTTTACCCAAAACCCAGCTTGCACCCATCACCCCCTGTCCTGTCACTGGATGTCACTGGGCAGAGCCTGGTTCCATCCTCCTGACACTTTCCCTTTGCACGTTTATAGACGTTAATGAGGTCCCGTTGCTGGGCAGATCCATGGCTGGTACATTTATTTTTCCCCCCGGCTCTTGTGTTTCTAGAAGGGGTGAAATGTGAATCATTTCTGTGGTACCTCAAAGGCTGGGCTACAAAGCAATCGGCCTTAACTTTACGCCCTAACTGAACTGTGTCCCTTCAGTGAGTTCCCTACAGAGGCAGGTGTCGAAGACTTCACAGGAACAGCCGTGGAGGAAGATGAGGACGAGGAAGATGAAGGCGAAGAGGAAGAGGAGGACGTGGTGGAAGACCGTGATTACTACTACGATAGCTACAAAGTGGACGATTACAACGAAGAGACCCCCACTGAGCCCAGCAACGACAAGGCTGTTCCTGAAAAAGAAGTCAGCAGTGATATGAAATGTAAGACCCGTTCCAGCCTACGGAAGCCTCTTGCTTCCATCAGAGTATTCCCGGCGGCTGTCGCTTGGGGATGGGCTTTTGATCGAGTCAGTAAATGCCACTTGGAAGTTTTATTTGCCAGATAAGTTAGCAAACAGAGGAAAGCTGATGATGCTTGTGCTTCAAGTGTTGAAATGAACTCTCCAGAGCATTTGCCATATGTTTCCGGATCAACAGCGGCTCCGCTGGCAGGACGCCCGGTGTTTGGCACATGGAGCCAGCACCTCCGTGAAGGTGCCGTGTTGAGTCGGAAAACCACAGAACCGTAGGCTCCTTTTGGAAAACCTTAGAGGCATTTGGGGTACGCTGAAGTATTTAAGATCCTGGTTTGGGGTCGTTACTTTGGATTTGGTGTTTTATACCAAAAAGAAAGCTAAAAGTGGTGGGCTGTGAGCTGCAGAGGGGGCATTAAGGGTGAGAAAGATACTCAGTGCTTCCTTAACAGCCACAAACCCTTCTCTTTCGTGAGGGAAAGTCAGCCAGCACAATTGGCCTGCTTTTATCTATGAGTAATGTATACTTACTGCAGGAGTAACTTACGGTACACTCGTGGTAGCTTTTGTTAAGTGGTAGGTGCTGCTGCAGAGGGCATCTGCTGCCTGTACGGTGCCCTGTACTTTGCGTGTAGAAGCGTCTGCGGAGGAGGGAGGAGAGGAGAGGGAATGAAATTCAATTAGCTACAGATCACCGAGTCGTTGCCAGCAGTTCTTGCATCTTTTTGGTAAAGTGCCAGCATGCTGCAGATAATTTTACCTGCTGGAAAAAAAAGAAAAGGAAAAAAAGAAAGAGAGCTTAGCTCATATATACACAGGACTGTTCCAGGTGTCAAAACAGATTCGGAATGGTACGATTGGGGTGTCTGTTTTGGGGGTACATAGTCTTGGTTTGGGTGTTTTTTCTTCTTTTCCCTCGAGAATACCATGAACAGTTGCTAACTTAGAGACTGTCTCTGTTTGCTTGCCTCAAAATAACCCAGCTGCTTCTGTCGCCCGCTTGTTGAGAAGCAGCCCACGTGCTGTGGCTACCTGGAGTGTCACTGTCTTAACCTATAGATGTTTGACAGCTTAACCCACCAGCTGAGATTTGCCACGGCGATCACGTTCCTTTTGCTTCGCCTGCCTTTTCACTTGCTCTTACAGCTCACCCTTAAGATGTGAAGTGGCTATCCAGGCAGAGTGCAGCGGAACGGGACACCTTGGAAGGTTTTAAGCAGCCCTAATGGGTTTTTCTTTCCATCGTGTTGGGTTTTTTCCCCAACATGGGGGGGTTCTACCTCTGGGACACCTGAGGCACAACGCTGTGGCATCAGCAAAACAGATCCTCTAGCTAAGGAGAAATCACTCTTGGAGATGAGAGCCCCGTGTTGAGACAGCCACGTGGGCAGGCACCTCCTGCAATGCTAAACCCCCCCCAATACTGACAGAAACCCCTTTGGTTGGTGAAGTAGCGCTGTTGAGGTGCCCTGGAAGGAGGTGTGAACTCGAGCCACCGCTGCTTCGTGTTAAGTCGCTCGGCAAAGCCTGTGCTCCTCACTAGCTCATGTTCTAACCCGTCTCCACACAGCTGTCTGCTCCCAGGAGGCGATGACAGGGCCCTGCCGGGCTGTGATGCCTCGTTGGTACTTCGATCCTAACAAGAGAAAATGCGTTCGCTTTATATATGGAGGCTGCGGAGGCAACAGGAACAATTTTGAGTCAGAGGAGTATTGTATGGCTGTGTGTAAAAAGATGAGTAAGTCCTGCCTCCCACTGGCCCTTTTGCAGCTAGCCTCTGTCTGTCTGGCGTTTGGTGTCTCCTCCTCCTTGCCTGGGTCAAGAGAGGATACGTCTGTAGCTCATCCTTTTGGTTCTGGTGTCCGCAGCACTTCTGTCTGTCCTTTTCCAGCAGCCTCCTCTTGTCTCCGCTTCTCGAGGTCTTCAGGGTGAAAGTGGCTCTTGATGTGCACTCTGTGCTCACCCTTGGCTTGCATCTCTTGCTAAGGGCTTAGTTGGCCTCTTCCACATTTATCGCAGGGACCAGGGGCTTTCTCGAAGCTGTTGTGGAAGCACATAGTTTGCCTGTTTGCATAACTGGCTTTTTTGTTGGTTTGGGGTTGTTTGGGGTTTTGTTCTTCCCCAAATACATGGAAGGAAGCACTCGCTTTCCCCAGTCGTGTTACTGTTGGACCAGTCAGTCCTGAAGAGCAGGCTGCTACTCAACCCTTCTCCTGGTAGCAGACGGTTTCTTTGCTATAGTATTTTGGGAAAAATATTAGAGAAAGAGTCTAGAATTCACATTCCCACTATTCAGCTCGGTTTGAAATATGAATAATGCCTCAATCCCTGCATTTTTGAGAGCTTGAGCTTTTTGGCACCGATTTCAACTGGCTTTTATGTCAGATGATAAAACTACCAAAAACATTTTAACCTCCTTATTAATCTTATTGTTGAACTCCAGCACTTCCACTTCAGCTACCATTAAAGCCTTTTGAAAGGCTTTTTGTGTTATCTGGGGCTTGGCAGTCTGACTATACAGCCATAATCCTGTTTACAAAATGGGCTTCATGCGAGTGCTTTAGATTGGGCTGATCCAACCGAAGGGGTGAAATAAAAGATGCGGATGTCAGGAGCTTTTTGTACAAAAGTTTGTCCTGTTATAGAGGGATTCGGGGCTGGAAAGAGAGTTCTCTGTGTCCACGCCTGGGTCAGAAATGCCATGAGCAGGCCCAGGGTATGGTACTGATCAGCCATTGTCCTTTGCACGCAACAATCCCTTCCCCTTCTTCTCTCCTCCTTACTTAGGAGTAAACTCTCCCGAGTTAGGAGTAAAGGTTTGTGGATTCAGATGCATGGTGATATTTTTTGTTGAAACACTTAATGACATGTTGAAGGATTCTTTTTTTTCCACTCTAATAACTAATACAGTTGAGGTCACTTTAACTTTCCCCTTCTGCCCTCCCTCTGCTCAAGGGCATCGCCAGAGTGCATCGTGTTTGCCCAGAATTCTGCCAGAAAGGGCTCTGGGATGTGTAGCTTCTAAAACCCTAGCACAGCAACTTTGTTCAGCATTCCCTGAGCTGTGGTGCAGAGCTCCCGTTGAGGATTTTTCAGGTGCTTGGAAATTGTCAGCTCTTAAATTTTATTTCTTCCCTTGTCAGATTTGAATCTCTTAAAGATACAAACCGTCCGGTTTCTTGGACGAGTCAATTTGTCACACTGAGCCTCCTTCTGTTGCTGTCTTGTCTGATATCATTGCCTGTTAGTCCTGCATGGTGCATCTGGTAGGGAAGGTAGGTTGGAAGTGTCAAATATTGGGTAGTGTTTTGTGCAGATTTATTGTCAAGCTCCCTAATCATATTAATGATGGCTGGAGCCAGCTCGTCAGCGAACAGCTCATGCACAAAATGTCATTTAAACTACCCAAAGCCGATGTGAAAGGGGAAGAGAAAACAAGTCCTTTTTGTTTGGGGTTTTTTTTTCCTGCAATCCAAGTCATTCTGTTGCTGGAGCTGAATAATGCTCATCTCAGAACTCGGGAGAAGACCGAACAGGTGCCGGTTGCCGCAGCGCATTGCTGTGTTTTGGGGTGATGTAACCAACTGCTGTTGGGCAGTAAATTGGCAGTTAAAGGCTTCCCAGAATGGACTCCTGGTAGGTGGCGGTTCAGTAAACTCAGCCTGCCAGCCTGTTAGTTATGTGGGTCTGGAGACTCCTCTCCCTGCCTGTCCTTTGCACCCCAGGAGCCCGGCTTCCCGACCCTCCCCTTATCCTCCCCCTCTCCCGGCAGTGCCGACCGACGATGTGGACGTCTACTTCGAAACCCCCGCCGACGACAACGAGCACGCTCGCTTCCAGAAGGCCAAGGAGCAGCTGGAGGTCAGACACCACAACCGCATGGACCGGGTGAGCTCTCCTCTTCTGCCCTGTTTTTCTGGGTGAACTGGTGGTGAACTGGTGGTGAACTGGTGGTGAACTGGTTTCCGTTCCACTCTCCAGCCTCCTCTGTGATTCTTGCAATGTGACCGCGCTGCGGCAGTCAGGCTTTTCATTCCTTCAGAGCAGTGTGAGAGAGGAATCCCTTGGAGACACCTGGCTTGCTGCTCAGAGGGTTTAAGTGCTGGATTTAAACCCCCCCAGCAGCTCTACTGTGCCTTCAAAACCTAGCCAGGCTGTAGAAGGATCCGCCTGGGAAGGCAGATTAGCTCGCAAGGATCACGCGGAAGCTTGCGTCTCGTTGATGCGTTCTGTCCTTTTCTTGTCCAGGTGAAAAAGGAATGGGAGGAAGCAGAACACCAAGCTGTAAATCTCCCCAAGGCAGAAAGGCAGACTCTCATTCAGGTAGGAGTCAAAGGACCTAAAGAGAAAAGTTACTGCTGCTTGGCCTTCATCTTCTCCATTAAACTAAATGAGAGATGCTCCTGTTCAAAGCCAAAAGACGACCGAGATGGAAGCCCAGCTTTCCTCCTCTTCCATGGAAGCCCAGCTTTCCTCCTCTTCCGTGGAAGCACAGCTTTCCTCCTCTTCCATGGAAGCCCAGCTTTCCTCCTCTTCCTGTTCTTTCCTGTTCTGTCAGCAGCTGCTTTTTGGAGGGGATTGGAGCCAACTGTGTGCTTTGTTCTTAAAGCCGGAGATGATCCCTCCCTGTGCCAGGTCCTTTGCTAAACCCAGTAGCAGGAGGGTAGCTCAGCCCTCAAGCGTAGCGACAGCAGAGCCCGACTGTAACTTCAGACCTTTGGCCTGTTCTGCACAAACCAGTGGCCTCACAGCCCAGTTCAGATTGGCCCTGACTCTGGACACACGGTTTTTGTTCGGGCAGACTTAGTGAAAACCGCTTCGACAGCAGATAAAGCCGATTTGCTGCCAAAATGCCAATCTTCTGCCTCGTGAGGAGAGCTCAGTTAGACTGGGAAATTAATCTGGGATAGTTTCGGTGTGGGATTGTTAGGGACAGGCTCCTCTGGCACTGACAACTATAGGGAGTCCTCTCAAACCAGTATATAACTAAATGAGTGACTCAAGCTTTTAAGACCACTTTGGATTTTAACCTGGAACAGTTCTTCTCTCTACATTTTTGAACAGAAGCCACTCGTAAGTCCAAAAAGAGTTTTCCATCACCTCTGTTGGAACGTAACAAGATTTAGGAGACTTATTCTGGCTCGTTTGGAGATGAGGGCTATGACCTTTCTAGTAGAATATATAGAGTTTTGATCTAAAGGCATGCTGGTTAAAAATCCCCTCCATAATTATTTCCAAATTCAGCTTTACTGGCTCTAGGCTGGAGGGATTGATCCTGTTTCTGTATCACAGGGTGGAGGGAAAGAGTTAACACTGAGTCGTTTGTGCAGGACAATCTGGGTCCCCCAAATTCAACATGATCTTTGTCTGTAAGGTCCTGCTCAGACCTTTGAAATGGGTTATGAAGGAAATTTGGAAGACAACTGAATTTGCAGCAACATTAGAGTCTGGAGAAAATGTAGCTGAGGTAGCTGGGGCTGTTT
This sequence comes from Chloroceryle amazona, assembly GCA_027560015.1. Taxonomy (NCBI): domain Eukaryota; kingdom Metazoa; phylum Chordata; class Aves; order Coraciiformes; family Cerylidae; genus Chloroceryle; species Chloroceryle amazona. Next base: position 33,786 of record JANHFX010025382.1, read on the forward strand.
AGTCTGGGGAAGAGGAGGCTGAGAGGAGACCCCAGTGCTCTCTGCAGCTGCTGAAGGGAGGCTGCAGTGAGGTGGGGGTTGGTCT
>JANHFX010025382.1:42412-53169 GCA_027560015.1 Chloroceryle amazona
GGGTGACAGAGCCTGGCCCAGGCTGCTCAGAGAGGTTGTGGAGTCTCCTGCTCTGGAGACACTCAAGCCCCACCTGGATCTGTTGCTGTGTGGGCTGCTCTGGGTGACCCTGCTGGGGCAGGGGGCTTGGACTCCGGAGGTCCCTTCAAACCCCAACCATTCTATGATCTGATCTATTTATAAACACTTCAGATCAAAACAGTTTATGTAGAGCAGCCACCTTCTATTAATTGATACTCTTCTCTGGAGGCTGTGCTGCTTTCAGCCTGGAAATGGACAAGTGATGTCCTGCTACAAAGGCTGATGTCACTCTTTGCTCCTCCTTTGCCCTGGGATTTATTGTTTCTGGGCTCGTGCCAGAAATGGGACAGCAGCTCATCAGGGAGCTGTGCTGAGCTGACCTTGAAATCACAGAATCATAGAATGTATTGGGTTGGGAGGAACCTCTAAAGGTCATCTAGTCCAAGCCCCTGCAGTGAGCAGGGAAATCCTCATTCCCTAGGCGCTTGCTGATGCTCTGGGTTTCCCCAGAAGGGGTGACTCTGACCCTGTGGTCGATTGTACCCCTGTCGTGGGGCAGGGGGGGTCACGCCAAAGGGCCGGTTACCCTGGGTGGCATTTGCAGAGAAGAACTCGTGGGCTCATGATGTGCATTACGTGTTGCCCTGAGACCTTTTAACAGCAACACCTCAATAGGGTATTTCTGGATTTAGCCATCAGCCTGGTTGGGCTGAATCTTGTCTGCTCCTCTCATTGCCACCTCATTTCCCCTCATTAACAGACACCCCCTCTCTCCCCGCTCACTTGTCACCATAGTGTAGCTCATGAGCTCCCCTTCTGCCACAACAGCATGGAGACAGATTAACAATCAGCAGTTAAACCCACTAGTCGTGGCAGCTCTACCGGGGTAGGTGACCCTTCCTCGGCGTCCCCGAGGGCTGACCGATGCTCCCCCCCTTGCTCTTTTGGTGCAGGGTCTGGCATGACGGAGTTGGATGGGCTGATCGGTGCTGAAGAGAAAGTGATTAACAGCAAGAACAAAGTGGATGAAAACGTGGTGAGCCCTCCACCTTTATTTTGTTAAGCAAAGGCTGCTGTGGACACTAATTAATAGCGGTGGCTTATTTACATGTCTCTTTCCTGCTCGCAGGATGTCAGTGTATTCATTATCCATATGGTGTGGGGGAGTCAGTTTTCTGACTGCTGTAGGCTCTTAATACTGATTAGCATCAGAAGGGTGGGAGGGTGAGGAGGGAAGGAAAGAGCTCTAGATCCTTGGCAGGCTGAGCTGGAGAGCTGTCTGACTTAGTCACCGCTTTCCCGAGCAGAGACCCTGTGAGAAGCCTTTATTTCAGCAGGGTAGCTTGCTCTCCGAGTACTCCTGATGGCTTCCATCTGTCTTCCCACCTATTTTTCATGGCAAGGAAGGCCTGGCCACCTTCTGAAGGTGGGTGATCCACTCACAAACGGTCACCACCTTGCCCCAGTCCCCTGGGTTTCTAAAAAAACCCAACCGAACAAAAAAACCCCTGAACAAGCTGACACTGGAGAGTTTCCTTTCCAATTTGTTTTAAAGCCCCAGGTTAGATCTGACGTGACAAAAATGCTGTGTCCAAGGCTAGGACCTTGTTTCTCACTTAGGTCTTTAGCTTGAGTTAGGCTGGACATCCAAACAGTTGCAGTACTAATCTCGTGGCTTTAAAAGCTGGAGAAGGTCCCCCGCTGCTGCGAGCGGTGCTGAGCCGTGCTAGGACTCTTTAGTCTCTCGTCTGCCTTCACATTCCTTCTCCTGCCCGTTGGCCACGACTCCTTTCATGAACTGCTTTTGGGGCTGGTTTCAGGTGATCGATGAGACCCTCGACGTGAAGGAGATGATTTTCAACGCCGAGCGCGTGGGCGGGCTGGTGGACGAGCCGGTACGTACGTGGCTACCGAGTCTGGTGATTGGCAGCTGCCTCGAGCTGGATTTGGGGTCCCCGGGTGGTAACTGAATTCGGGAGCCGGTGCCTTGACTCTCCATTGTTCTCTTCCCTCCAGGATAATGACAACTCCCTTCGCGATGACTTCAGCTTCAGCAGCAGCGCCCTTATTGGCCTGTTGGTGATTGCTGTTGCCATAGCTACCGTTATAGTCATCAGCTTGGTGATGCTGAGGAAGAGGCAGTATGGAACCATCAGCCATGGAATTGTGGAGGTGAGAAACAACTCCTGCTCTCTACCCCAGGATGAAAATAGGCAGCGTTGAGTCACATGATGGGCATCGGGGGCGAAGATGGCAGGAGCTGCCAAGCCATCAGCAGCTCCTCTCCTGGCGAGATGGGACTTAACTCTCTAGCTCCTGGCACCTTCAGCACGCGGTTATTAATATGCGGGTATCGGCCACCAGCGGGCCACGCTGGGACCTGTCACTTCACTTCTAGTTGCTTATCAGAAGGAATTCAGTCAGGCTTCCCTGTCTGGCTCAGGATGGGATTTAGCAGTAAATGAGCTTTCTGGGCGGGGAGGGAGTCGGTCAATCTATAGCAATTTGTCCTCCCAGCTAATGTAAGGCAGTGATAGGAGCAGCATCTTCTTCCTTCTGCTCCCAGCCTGGGTGTTTCTAGTGACAACTTGGTGGAGTCTGGAGAAAGCTGCTTCTCTCCCCTTTGCCCACCTGGTGCGTGAAGTGATCACAACCTCCCGAATGAGAGGAGCGGGTCCTAAATTCCTGACTTCAGCAAACTTCTTAGAGGTGTGTGGAGAACATCCCCGCAGAGACGAGGGCAGGCAGGAGACGTTGGCCCCTGGACGGGCAACCCCTGTTAAGCGAATGATTTTCTTTGGCTTTCCCTTTTTTGTCGTGTGTACAAAATTCCTCTGCATTTACCCAGCATTTGGCCACCAGCTGTTGTTACTATGGAGTAAAACCCGTGAGTACCTCCTCTGACCAGTAACCACCCGCTCTCTCTAAAGGTCGACCCGATGCTCACCCCAGAAGAGCGGCATCTGAGCAAGATGCAAAACCACGGCTACGAAAACCCCACCTACAAATACCTGGAGCAGATGCAGATATAAAAGAGATGAAGATACAACAGCCCTGCCTGGAAAAGGAGCGGGGTGGGAGGGCCAAAGGGGTCCAGCGTTTTGGATCAACTACTGACCAACAGTTGCTTCGAGAGGACTTCATCTTACATTCAGAACTCCTGGATCATTAAGACTATAATTACTACTGTAGAGTTGCAATTTCCATTCTTTTAAATGGGTGAAGAGATGATAATATAACAATATGATATATAAATCTCCTTAAATGGGAAAAAAAATGGATCTATTGCAGATATTTGACTGAGATGTAGTTTTCTTTTTTTTTAAATAATCTGAAAAATACCAGTTCCGTTGTACTGTGTCTGATACGAGCTCTATATATATATATAAAAAATGGGAAATGTTGATTTTTATTTCTGATAGAGCACCTGTATATTGAGGGTCATTTGTACCAGCCCGCCTTGTAAAAAGGAGACAGTCGTGGCTCTTCAGTCATTTTGGCTTTTATATATAAAGCAGTATTCTTTTTTTTTTTCCTTTTTTTTTTTTATGAATTCAGCTGGGAGTTGCAAAGAGATTAATTTAGGGATAGGAACTACGACAGCATAAGCAAGGAAGCAATTGGGAATGGTAACTAACAAAAAATCCTTATAATGAGAAAAAGAAAAAAAAAAAAAAAAGAAAAAGAGAAAAAATAACCAAAAAAAAAACCCCCAAACCCATAAACAAACCAACTCATCCTCATATGCCAGTGGTGTGCACCCTGCTGCTCAGCAGCGTGGGCTCTAGGAATCCAGACTCCCTGGAGGCAAGGAGTTAAAAGGCTTCTAGCATCTCTGTTTATAGTTACTCTAGTGGAATGTTAGAACATGGTTTGTGCATACTGGGGTCTGCACATTCCCCTGCCAGATTCAGTTCTGCTCTAGACTTGGCAGTTCCTGGTATTGAATTGAAATCCTCAGTTCTGAACCAGTTTCCTTCAGAACTCACCTGGCATTAACAGCTCCCCCTTTCCCCCCCTTCTTGCTACTACTTCCTAACTTCCCCCAGCTCTCCTGCCTCACCGACTGGGTAAGTAGTTGAGAGACGTGGGGTTTGGAGCCTCCTCGTCTCCTTCGGTGACGCTGGGCGACGGGCAGAGCTTTGGGTGCTTGCCCAGGAGTGACCAGTCACCGCAATACTCAGCACCCTGGGAGCTGGTGGACGCTGAGGTGGCTTTAACTGGGATGGGGAGGAGAGGGGCAGGTTGGGAGAGGGCTGCTGCCTGCTCGAAGGGAAATTGGCTGTGTAGGCCCCGAGAAGAACAAGAGGGCTGTTTGTTCCACTCGCCATCATGTCTGTAATGCTTGTATAGTTGGTGTTAATGCTCACGGCTTTTTTAATCTGGAGGTTCTGGTAACCTGTGGTGTATTTTTTCTATTTTTCCTGTGACTTTTTTTTTTTTCTTTCTTTCTTTTCTTTTCTTTTTTTTCCTCCCTTCCCCACCCCTTCCGTGTCTCTTCCCACTATGCACAGATTTACCTGCAAACTCCTTAGTGTGGTCTGTGGGGAATGTACAAAGTTTAAACACATCAATAAACACTTTAACTTCCAGATCGTTTCTTCTCTTTATTCACCGGCTCGCTGAAGTTTCTCTCTCCTCCCGCCTCGTCTTTGCCAAACCCACAGAGCCCTTTCCCCAGCTTTTTCTCTTCCTCTGAGCAAAGGAATGGGCTGATGCTGAGCGTGCAGAGCCCTGCCCAGAATCTTTCTGTGGTACTACCAGGTCCAGCTGCTCTTTGCAGAGAGAAAGAGGCGCGACACGAAACCCATGCCCGGGACTCCCGTTGAAATTCCATCCCTTAGATGCTGGAGCTCAGGTCAGTTGGAGCTGTGGCTGCTCTCCCATCAGCTGGCTGTTTGTGGAAGGTATCGCCAGTGGTTCCGTGCTGGGCAAACCTCTCCCTGGAGGAAGGTGGCCACTGGCAGAGCTCCTTGGAGCCAAAGCCCTCCGAGGTACCGAGCTGGTCCTGCCGCTCGGCCGGCCACATGTGACTCCAGTGGGTTTGGGCAGCACGGGGGTAGCTCGGAGCCTGGGTTGCCCACCAGCTTTAGAAATAGGGTAGGATGGAAGAAAGGAGGCTGCGGGGAAATCTGAGGGTGTAGAAAAAGAGAAGCCTCAACCAGTGACACGTTTTCCTTGGATGCACCCTGTTTGAAAGCCTAAGGAGCCCGGGACGGTGGTTAGCCAGCGATCATTAACATTTACTGTGTCGCTTCTGAAGTTTTTACTTTATGAAGAGCAATAACTGCTCGCCTGAACTTTCTCTTCCAGAACACCTATCATTAGCAGGCTGCAAAGCCAGCAGCTCTCTCTGCTCCTGTGTCACTCCTCTTTGATTTCCCTTCTTTGAAGTGTGACCTCGAATGCAAATTCCTCCTCTCCGGCGTCTCGGTGGTGACCGAAGCGTCGTTGCCCTTCGAACGCTGTTGGAGGAGGGACAGAATTTCATCTTCCTTCGCATCGATCGGAGCAGTTCCCAATAGGTCTGGAGGAAGAGGGTGAGAGGAGGTGGGAGGAAACACAAAAGCTTCGCTGTTTTGAACAGGACACGATCGCGTGCCCTGTTTCTCCTTCATCGTGGCCTCCTCGGTTCCATTGGAACTTCCATGTTCTGCTTAAATTATTCAGAGTCTGCAGGAAAGAACAGATGCTGTCCTAGAAAATGCCGTCTGTTGGCTTGTCACAACTACTTGGGAAAGAGTTTTGATTTTAAACTAAATTTCCTTGCAGTGATGCCAGAGCCTATCTTCAGTCCAAAGCCGTTTCTTGGACTGCACCCTCAGGTAGGGTGACCTGAAAGAGAAACAAATCACAGAGGCTGTGGATTCAATTCCAGAATTGAATTTGGGTATTGGATTTATTTTTTTTTTTCCCCCTTCGATAAATTCTATTAGTCTTACAAAATAAATACATCAGCCTGGAATCAAGGTCTATTAGTTACATGCTTTGGCACAGCCTGCCAAGTGCTCCGGATCGATTCTTTATGATGGATTTTGACTGCGGCTTCTGAAAAATAATGGTTAAAAGGACTCGCTGAGGGAGCAGTGCTAAAACAGTTCCCAAATGTTACTGGTGCCAGCCGTGCAACTGGAGGGCTGATAGCCCAGCGGGGTAGTCGAGGGAAGGGTCGGAAGACACTAAAATTAGAGGGTGCAAAGCCCGGGGAGTAGCTGGTTGGGAACGGACTTTGGGAGTGTTGCAGAGAGCTGCACTGCACTGCAGCAGGGAGCACTGATTTGAAATAAAAAGTCATTCTCTGTTTACCTTTTAAGAGGAGCAGCGGGGTTTGTGGTGAAGGAAGAAAGGACGTTTGAGAGCAGGGAGCGCTGAGCAGAGGAGGAGGTGCTGGGTCCCTTTGTCTCCTTTCTGCCTGTAAAGCTGTTTGTGAACAGCTCTCCTCTGAGGGTGCAGTGGGGTAAAGTACCTGGAAACCTTTCTGTGCACACTGTGAGGTGGGTGTAACGTGGGCGGGTTGTATTTTACCAGCCTTGCTTGTCTTTCATGTGGAGAGCAGCACTGGGATGCACGTGGAGCAGGTTGTTTACGTTCAGCCCCAGCTGCTGGAAGAGACTGAAGCTGCTCCTGAGGAGAGGAGCTCAAGGACACGGTGATGCGGTGCCTTTCCCACTTAAAAACCCCTCACCTGTTGTAGCCCTGAGCAGCTGTTGTTTCTGCACAACTCAAGGTCAGCTGTCTGATGGCCTTTTGTCTGGCTCTAATGCTTAAAGTTGGTCTCCTGACAAGAATTTCTTGGTGTGGATCTCTAGAGCAGTTGCAACTCGGTCTTGGCATCGGTCTTTAGCACGTGGCTCTATGGTGATGGCTTTGAGATGTGCCCAGCAAGGGTTGAATGCTGAGGAGCCAGAGAAAAAACATTTTTTATAGGAGATAGTAACAGGCAACTGACAAGCAGGGTAATAATAATAAACAAGAGTAAGGTAGGGGAAGTGAGAGCAAGTGGAGCTAAGTGCTGACATTAAGTACGTCGGAAAGCCTAAATCCCTCAGTCAAGCCTTTAAAAACCAGCAGGCTGCTGGAATGAGCATCGATCTCCACACCACGTGTGGGACCCCAGATGGAGTTGGTGTAAGAATCGTGTCTGGGCTGACCCAATGTCCCTCCTGCCAGGTACTGCTGGGGAGCACACGCTGGGTGCTGGCTCTGGCTCTGCACCAGTTCCTCAGCCCCTGGTGACAGCTGTTCCTGCTCCTGAGTCTCACTGGGACCACGTGTGGATCACCTGCCCCTGATCCTTTGTGACAGCACGGGATGAAAGCCCCTGGGGAGCCGGGAGCCTTCAGAGCTGTTTCTCTGCTGTTTTAACCTGGGCCAGGCAGTGCTGGATGCCTCTCCCCCCACCCCCCCTTGGTCCCACCTGGAGGTATGTGGGGAAGTGACTGGAGGTGATTGAAAATGAAAATCCTGTTCACTCTACAGCACTGTTCCATAGTAAGGTGTGCTATCAAAGAAGCTCCCAGAGTGGAGTGCAGCTGGTGTGCAAGGAATCCAGTCCACGGTGGGTCCCTGAGCAGCATCTCCTGCTAATGGCACAGAGGGAAAGACTGCAGCCAGGCTCTGAATCGCTGCAGAGATGGGAGCTTTGTGCTCCTATGGAACTGATAAGCTGCATATTTGCCACCCCCAGCCAACAGTCTGTTATTTTCTGTCCTTTGTGCCAACTTTGCTCATAATAATGTCATTATAATCCCCAAACGCAGCTCTGTCCCAAAGGCTGCCTGCCTGCCTGCCAAGTGTGACCGCCCCTCGCTGAGCTCACGCCCGGGATTTTCTTTAGCTGCACCTTTAGAAGTGAACTGAGAGAATTTTACACCACTCCTAGCAAAGGTCTGCATGGTCAGCGTCACTCCAGCTCTGTCCTGAAGGTGAAAAACAGTCTAAATATGGTTTAAGGAAGGATGGGGGGGGCATTAGGGAGGATAACCATCATGGACAAGGCAGGGTGGACACCCTCGCTGATCATCTCGGACTCTTCTATTTACCAGTGACCTGCTGGGGTGCTGGAGCACTGGGACCCCTGCCCCACAGCCTCCCAGGGAGGTCAGAGACAGGATGGGTTTCAGGTAGGCTTCCCGTGGGGACAGCCAGGGTGGGTTTCATGTAGAATCAGAGCATGTTTTAGGCTGGAAGGGACATCAAGAAGTCATCTGGTCCAACCTCCTACCCAAGTAGATTCTTTATTTCCAGCAGCTCTGTTTTCCTGAGAGCAGTTTGAGATCAGGCTGCGGGCTGAGCCAGGGGGTTGCTGAACAGCATCGGACGGTCTCTGGATGGCATCTGGGAGGTTCTCAGAGCAGCTGCTGTGCCACCAACAACCAGAGTGCTCAGGAAGGTGATGGGAGAGGCTGGAACTGGGGGGAAGTGGTCAGTCTTCCCAAAAGGTTGCCCTGGGGTGAGTGGGAGGGGGTAAAGACCCTGCAATGGCAGAGGTCAGAGGAGGAGGTGATGGAGTGAGGTCTGGGATGCTCTAATATCCTCTCCCAAAATTGCTGTCTCTGAGTGGAACAGTTTGGGGATATTCCTGTTTTCTGGAGGCTTCCTCATCCTCCATCCTCCCAGCTTCGTGGGGCTGTGGGTGGGAAGGTACGTGACATAGCAGATTTTTCTGTTTGCCGTGACTTGGGCTTCCCCAGATGGCACTTCAAAGCATATAAAAAAAACCCCAAAACAACTCCCATCTCTGTTTTATGCTTCAGCTTAGCAGCAGCATCTCTTTGCCTTACAGCACCGGGTGAGGCTCACACGTTGTGCCTGCCAAGGCTAGTTGGGGGCTGCCTCCTTGTGCTGGTTGTCCTGCTTCTCTAGGGCGTTTTGAAGTTCAACAAGAGCATCCTTCTCCTCCAGGAAGCACCCTTGACCCTCTACCCGTACAGCACCCAAGAAACTCCCAGGTCACCATGCTGCTGAAGGCAGGCCGTGTTCCTTGGTGGCTTCAGGGAAGTCCATGCCCTTGGTGCTCCTCCATAGAGCTTGTGGATGGGCAGAGGAGGAACATCAGTGAGACAAAGCCTTGCCAGCTTTCCCCAGCTACTGCCCAGCAGTTGGCACAATGACACTGTGAAGACAAAGGCCGTGAAGCACAGCAGGTGGCCAGGGAGCAGATGCACCCACCAGCAGTCATGGTGCTTTCACCATTTCCACACAGCAAAGCAGAGCCCGATGAGCTTGTGGTTACCTGTCCTGCCCTTTGCCTTGAAGCTTGAAAAGGTCTTGTGCTCAACTGTTAAAATCTGGTAAACCTTTTGTCTTTGGGCTGTCTCAGAAAACCCTCTGAGTCCCCAGCTGCAAGATCAGCCAGGCTTAGCTCAGCAGCTCCTGTCTCAGGGGCACCCCTGGCTTATTGCACGTGCCAGGATGCAAGAGGTTGGCTTTCATTAAAAAGAAAGGGGGTTTCTAATGCTTAATATTGCCAGGACTTTCCTTCTCCAGAATCTGCTTTGATTGCTTGTGCTGGGTGGAAATAGGGATGTGGTGGGGGTACGAGCATGAAGGACCTGCATGAAATTCTGAGCTGCCAGCAGGGCTTTTGGGGGTTTAAAAGTGGTTGGGGGGGATTAAAGCTTTTTTTGACTCGTGCTGCTGTCATTCTGCTGTGAATTAATGCTGCATCAAAACTTGTTGTTGCCTTTGGAAGATGCAAGCAGAGGAGTCCACTCAAGTTCTGCATCAGCTCAAGTTGTGCATCACCCTCATCTTTCCAAGGGGATCCAGTGAAGAAGAGAAAAAACCCACCTGCTGGTTTTTTTTCATCAGCTGGAGGAAAATGAAGTTATCATGCATCTGTCTGTGGAGTTATTACGCTTGAATGTTGTTCTGGAGCAAAGCAGAGGTCAACTTTAGGTTTAAACAGCAAGAAGATAAAAGGACTGGAGATGTCCAGCACAGCAGAGCTCCTGGAGCCACATCTGTAGCAGTTTCTTCATTTACTAATTATCCACTTAATCATCATCACCAGGACTGGTGTAAGTTTGAGATACACATCTCCTGTAGAAACTGTATTTTGAGCCAGGTTTAAGCACAACTCCAGAGCCTGCACAAATGGGACTGTGAAGCTGTTTCTGTGGCTCTTTGGAGAGTAAAGAGCAAGGGAGCAGGAGCCTTATGTCTGTTCTTGATTTGACAAGAGCTTTTATTCTGGGTTTCACAGTTAACTAAGTGCTGTGCTACATTCCATGTTTCCCAGTTGATTTTAAGTGCTGCTGCTTTTGTTGCTGATTCAACAGGGAGCAGGTGTAAGGAGGGAGCTTCAAAATAAAAGATGACTGGTGACCAAGTGCTTGAAGTCATTTAACTTGCTGAGGTAAAGAGCTATGGCTGGATGAAGGCAAACAGCTCTCTGGGAGGAATCATCAGCTCTAAGGAAAGCACAAAAATGACAAAGGAAAAAAAACAAACTAAAAAAAAAGCTAACTTCCATGAACACTAAAAAGAAGCCCAGCATAAACATAAAAAAACCCTAAAAAAGTAACAATAACAACCATTAAAATCCCATAAATTTTAAAAAATAAAATACCTTTAAAAAACACAAAACCTATTAATAAATAAAAACATTAACATAACAAAACATAACCCCTAAAAAAATTAAATTAAGAAAACTATTAAAAAAAACAACACCCCCATTAAAAAAACCACCAAAAATCCCCTAGAGAAAACTAAAAAAACCCAAAAGAAAAGCC
>JANHFX010025382.1:60089-78432 GCA_027560015.1 Chloroceryle amazona
GAAGCCCCCCCGCTCCCCCAGTCTGGTTTCCCAGCAGAGGGGTTCCAGCCCTCCCAGCATTGCTGGGGCTCCTCTGGTCCCACTCCAACAGGTCCATGTCCTTCTTGTGCTGAGGACTCCAGAGCCACAGGCACATCCCCAAGCCCCACCCCCCGCCATCTTCAGCCATTTCCCACCCCAAACAGCCCCACTTGCATGGGAGAGAGTGGCTGCAGTGCCAGTAGACATTGGGGCAGAGTTTCATCATCATTTCTCACCTGCTAGAGCAAAGAAAGCTTTGACCAGCCCTTCGAAGACTTCCACGCGCTGGACCCCAGGGCTCGTCTGGCTCTCTGCATTGCCCTTCCTCCTGAGATACCTCAGCGGGTACCGCACGGACCACCAGAGACCAAAAATGAAGAAGAACGTGCCCCGGAGGGCACTGCCAAGGAAACTCGTTGGCATTGGGCTTGCTCGCTGGACCTGTGAGGAGAAACAGCATCTGGAGACTGACTCAGAGCATCCCCAAGAGAGATGTTGGGCTTCTCACTTGCTCAGCATCCCCAGGGAGCTACATCCTGACAGAGTGGGTGTGCACAGCTCCAACAGCTGCAGACAGGTAATACCAGAGACGTGATGTCACCACAGAGGAGCTGCCACGGTCTATGTGTGTTATACCTATACACGTATGTGGTTGCACACCTACAATCATCAGCACTTCATCGTGCCAGAGCAAAACACATCAGCAACCAAGAAAGTGTGAGCAGCAGCATCCTGTTAGAAGAGGAACCATAACAAAGTTTTTGATAGTAAAAAGCAACATGACAGTTATTTGCTGGGAACAAACTCCCTCCAGATGAGAGGATGACCAGGGCATGAACCCAGCTGGAATGTTCAGCAGCTCCAGCCAAGGCTTTTCTGGGCTCTACCGGCCCTACCGGAGGAGGCAACCCAGGAAGCATTCTCGTTTCCAAAAGGAGTCTCATGTGTATTCCACACCCCCTTAGTGTCTCACAAGAGCTGCGATCTGACACAAGGAAAAGCGATTTCATCACCAGTAGGAAGAGCTCAAAGACTAAAGGCTTGAAAGTTGTCTTTGTGGACCAACCCCGCCGAGTCCCAGCAAGGATGGAGAGGAGCACGACTGGCTACCAAAGTTATATCCTGCAAAGTACTTAAGCTCATACTCAGATTATTGAAATACATCCCAGAGCAGCAAGCCCAGAAGGGAGCAAGTCACAAGCTTAACATAGCAGGGAGCTTTTGATGCTACCTCGGGATGCTCTTGTCTCCTCCAGCAAGACCTTTCTCCTTGCTCTCTCTATGCACCTACCGCCTAAGGAGGCCTCACTCTTTCCTTCCTCATGGGCTGTCTGGTCCTTTTCCACAGCTCAGATGTGCACGGAAGGAGGTGTTACTCATCCTGGAGCTACCACGCTGCCTTGCCCTCGCATCACAAATCCCATCCTCACTCTGTTTATAAATACCAAAGCGAATTGCAGAGGCTGGATGAACAACTCCAGCACGTTCTCCGAGTCCTCCCACACTAGAAAGTAATTAAGACCTGCAAAATAAGGGTAGGATGTGGTGTGGCAATTGCCTTAGGTGAGGGAGAGCTCTGCAAGATGTCCCCAGTCAGGTTTTGGCTGCAGAGCTGGAGTCAGCCGGACTGGCTCAGCCCTGCTTGGGAGGCAGAGACTATTGTCACCCATCCCATCTCTGGGACACGGGTGACCTGCAGAAGGCTCGGAGCTCTTGACACCACGCAAAGGTTTCCTTTCAGGAGGGAAGTTACTAAACAGCCTTTCAGGCAGGCGAGAAAACGCCCCATCCCAGGAGCTGGTTCAGGGATCAGTGATGGCTCCCTGCTCTATTTCAGATGCCTACACTGGGGTGAGATGACTCGTGCCCCATATCCTTCCTGATTATAGCCTGGACACCCAGCCCAGGGCGCGTATCTTCCCTGAACGGACACCTGAAGTGACTAAGAGCAAATGCCAGTACAGCAGCACACAGTTGTACGATATATAACCCAATTTTACCAGTGTCCTGATCCCTTCTACCCTCCTTTTTTTTCTTTCTTGGTGTTGGGGACCCTTTTGCTTTATAACCTCTCAGCAGCCCAATCCAGCATCATAGGTGTCCCAAGTCCCTATTGCTTCCCACCACCCAGACACAGCTCTTCAGCAGCCACCACATACCCCAAGGCATCTCTTGGTTAACAAAGGTGTCCCAAACCCACCCTTGGATCAAGCAGAACCTTGCACTTAGCCCACCCCAAAAAAACCCAACACCACCTTTTACGAAACAGCCACTATTTCACCGAGAAAACAGACACGTTTCCAAGCAACAATCCACTTGCACAGCTCACTTAGTTGAGGCGAAGGAAAAAAAAACACCCACCCCACATCCACACAGCTGAGTCCAAACCTCATACCTCTCACCCACCAGCTTCCCCCAGCCCTGGCAGTTGAGTCCATGCTCCCTCAAAAGCTGATTAAGCTCCAAGTGAGTGGCAGCCAGGGAAGAGAGCACCAGTTGAGGAGAGGCAGCTGGGTTATTTATTTCCCCTGCTAGCCAGTTTGCCTGTCTGAGGATGTGAAATACGTCTGCAGTCAGAAGTGATTACCTGAGCTGCCCTTCTCCCTCCTCAGCTCCGATGCTTTCTCTGCAGTAGCCATATGGAAGCTGCCTGCCCTCCTCACGGTGCCTCGCCCCGACTGCTCACAGCCTCCCCAGGCTCAGCTCATGAAGGACGGTGTTTCTACCCCATTTCCAGGCTCTCCTCCCAGAGCTATTGCATCTCTGGCTCTGTCACTATCCATAAGCCTCACGTGGGGACTCACTCCTGCTGATGCGGGCGGATCGATGCTGCCAGAGGATGCTGCCCATGGGGATGCAACATCCCAGGACAACCAGCCTGAATGCAGAGGGCAAGTTCAGCACCTGGCCATGGATGTTCAGAGGGTATTCTCTTTATGGGTCCTCCTCCATCCTTGCTGCCCAGCACACTCCTCTGTGACAACAGCCATCGCGCAATAGATGAGGAACAAGCCCCCTCTCGTCCTGCAAATCCTCTGCTAGAGCACACCTCCAAATCCTGATAAAGCCTGAAAGAAGAGCTGAAGACACAGAAACCTGGCTGGTGCCCACGATTACTAGAAGTCTGTCTCCATTAAGACCACTTTCTCCAGCCTCAGCAGTGACTGTCACCACACTAAACCTTTGCCTTGCAGAGATGGACTCTGCCCACGTCCCTTCTTGCCAAGCTCAAGCAGCCACATCCATCCCATAGCTCCTGTATCTTTCTATGGGGAGAAGACTTTACCTGTGACTCCTGCCTGTCCTTCTGCCTCTCCAGCTGTGGCAGCGAGGAGCGGTTATTACTCAGAAGAGGCAGATAAAGGGAGAAGCCACCACGGGGAGGTGGCCCTCAAACAGGATGTTTAGAGCTGAACATCCTGCGGGCCAGTTCAAAGGGTGCTGAGTCAAGCGGCTTTCACAACCTGGGACACCTCCTGTCTGCTATTTAAAAAAAAAAAAAAAAAAGAAAAAGCCTCCCAGAGTTTGCCACAAAAATCAGGATGAGCAGCCAATTCCCGTTGCCATGGCAACCACCCAGTTATTATGTTGGGTTCTTCGGATGACTGGGGAGGGAGCCAAGAGGAGACAAGGCTGCGGCATTGCCCGGCGTGGTCAGGCTCTCAAGTCTCTGAACTGGGCTACCAGTACCCGGGAACACTTTTTTTTTTGTGAGGGGGGGGAAGGAGAGGGTGGTCCTCTGGCCTTACAAGAGGTGCCTGTAGGCAGGAAATCTTGGGCCAGGAGCTCACAAAGCAGAGCCCTCCTGAGCTCCCCCTCCCATCCCACAGCATCCCTGAGGAGGGGGATGATGGCCACCTCTCCCCCCCCAGGTGGGCTGGCAGGACCGGACCGCCTGTTTCGCCTCCTTTTTACCTCTCGATACCCTGCACCCAGAGCTGAGCCAGCACCAATCTGCTGCACATCACCTCGCAGGCTGCGGAGCTGAGCAATGCGAGTGCCTCCAGGCAAATATAAATACCAGGGGCCACCCCAGCTCATCCTCATCTCCACCTGAGCCGAGCTAATGGTGCAGAAATACTCGGGGCTTCTCAGGAGCAGTTGCTCGAGTCTCCAACCGCCCGAGGAGCGGCCACGGGCGCTAACAACCACTCAGTGCATTTCCAAGCCGATATTTCTCCAGGTTGCAACTACACAGCTCCTTATGCAACCGAAAAAGAACCCCAGGGGAAGCCAAGCCCAGCCCTGCCAAGAGCCACACACGTGAGGCAGCACCCCAGGGAAGGCCCAAGGCTGGAGCAGCACGGAAGCAAAGCAGCCTGCACAATCCTCCTCAAGGTGATGGGCTCTTCTCCAGCACAGTCAGAAAAGCCACCGAGCCGTAGCCAGGAGCTCTTTTCTACCCCTTATCTCCGTATTAGCGCCAACGAGTAGGAGGAAGAGAGGAAAACAAGAAGCTGGTGGTGGTGCTGGCGTGAAGCTGTGCCCTACATACACCCTGTGCTGCTCACCTCCTACAATGCCTGGGGAGCAGGACACCTTGCAGAGGGCTGAGCAACCCTGCCAAAGGGGCCCAGAGCACCAGGGAAGCCCTCAGAACCAGAGGGGCTTCCACAAACCCAGGCAGCTGCGCTCAAGCTTATGAAGGAGCTTGTGCTACCACGTTAAGCCCAAAGACAGGCAGAAATACAACCCCCCCAGGAGCTCTTCCTACAGACCTACCCCAAAGCATAACACAGCGAGAAACACATACCTTTGCTTTTTTATTTTTTCCTCCTGGAAAAAAGTAAAAAAGAGCAGCAGCAGCACCACCGGGGTCCACTTTGCAGCTCAGCTTTCCTATCTACAAGCACCCATCCCAACAAACCATTACCCCCAGCAGGAAGCTGGTGCCCAAGCAGCAGGAAGCGAGTCCTTGGAGTAAATGTGAAAGCAAGAACAGGGAGGGCAGGAGGTAAAGAGAGAGGGAAACAAGGCTCAGCTGAAAAGCATCTGCTCAGAGGCTGGAGGTGCCTTGATCCACCTGAGTTTAAAGGGCCAGCAAAGAGTAAAGCCCCCAGAGAAAGGTTTCCATTCAAAGGGCAACTCGTATTAAAGCGCCTGTCAGTCAAACAGTGAATAAAGTTGCAGGTGTTGAGGAAAGGGAGTTTCCAGTCCTAGAAACCAGCCCCGTGGTGAAAATGAGACCGAAACTGCAACAAGTGGGCAGCAACAACAGGCTGATGAGGGGAAACGCAGAGAGAGAATGGAACTCCCCCCAAAATCACAGAGCAGGTCACTCTCACCCCGTGCATGCCAAAATCACCCCGAGCACAAGCAGCTACGACTCCATCACAGCTCCTTAGCTGCAAAGTGCTGAGGTGCAGAGGAGAACTATGGGATTGCACCAGGACACAGCCACCTTCCTCTTCCTCCGGGAGAGTGACCAGGGTCAGCAGATCTACGTATGGCCAACTTCAGCCCCTTCTAATATTCTCAAGCTAAACCCTGAACTGAATCTGATTATTCGAATTTTCTTTTTCTTTCTTTTTCTTTTTGATGTTCTCGGCTGTTAACTGCAACATCCTCTCCCCGAAGGTTCATCATCAGCCTTGGCGCTAATGAAAAAATGCGCTAATGTTTGCCTGCTTCCTGGGGGTGGTGGGAGGCACAAGCTAATTAAAGGTTTGCCAGCAGCTCGAGCACTGCAGATGGATGGTTGGTCGGGAAGTGCAAAGGATTATTATCACTATTATTATTATGACGAATGCTAACACGAGCTCTCATAAACAGGCAGCAGAGGAGGTGAAGCAGGTGGTAGAAGCATCAGCAGGGCTTGTTCTGCTGCCCACACCGTCGCTTCAGCCTTGCCTAAAGGTGTCCAGGAAGGGTGGCAGTGGTAGATCCTATCTGCCCGAGAGATGAGTGGCTCATGGTTGGGCTCTTGATGAAGGGTTTGTCTTCCTAGCTGGAGGAAGAGCCAGCTGCCAAGATATTTGGCCGCTCAGGGGGCTGTTGCCTGGGTTCTTATGTAAGAGGAGGTTTGATATCACCGGCGGGAAGATCAGCAGCTCCTTCCTGCCTCAGATGAGCAGGTCGCTTATTTTGGGAACACAGACAGCCCCCGCCCTTGAGCAACACCATCCAGCAACAGCAGGCTGCAGTTACACAAGACAAAAACCACCCCCCAAACATCTTTTCAGCCCAGCCATGGACATAGCTGCAAATATAACCCCAGTCTGCTTCAGCTGTGTGGCCAATGGGTCCAGTACAAAGCCGGTAGTGAAAAACAACTGGTTGATATTAAAGTTTTGTTAAAAGCCTTTTGGACTGTCCTCGTGTATCTGTCACATAAGAAATAAATGTGAGGGTGGCCTGTGATTGTGCCTCACTATATAATAAACCATCTCCAGGCCGCTCGCTGAGCACCCAGCAACCTTCATGCCCTGCTTTGGGTGCCTAAGCTATTTACCAGTGGGGCTTTTTTTAGCTGAAATAAAAAATGGATCATTCTCACCTGGAAACGAACACCATCTTTATTTTCTTACTTAATCACGGGCTGTATTTCTCCTCCTTCCTTGACCTTCATACCTCGGGAAAGAATGTGCTCCAGAGTTGGAAAACAAATTAGCAAAAACATCCTGGGATGTTTGTGGGAGCGGGGAGTTAATGAAGCAGACAAACTATTCCAGACAGCGGGTGCGGCAGAGGGGAAAAGCGTTTTGTGACCGCGGAGTGCCAAGGGACGAAGCAAACCTCGGGGTGAAAGGAGATGGCAGCTTGATGACGAGCTCCAAAGAGAACCGTGAAGAATTAAAGAAACCTTCTCCCGCCTTCAGAAGCAAGGAGTGCTTTTAAAAGCCAAGGTCGGCTTTCATCTGTGTGCCCTCGGATGGAAAGAAGCTCCGGCTTTTGGGGGGGAGCAAGGAGGAAGGTGGCTGCAAGGTGACTGCCACCTCAGCCAGCCTGTTCCTGCGCTTCCAGCTCCAGCTTGGCCACCTGGTGCTGCCCTCATGTGGCTCTTTCGTGGCTGGGTTGTTTTCTCGAAGAAAACTCGAGAGCGGAGAAGAATCCATCAGAGCACCAAGTGCTCTACCCCCGGGCTGCGTCTCCTCGCAGCAGCGAGAGGAATTTGTGCGGTGTAGAAAAACTATGAGCTTTTTGCTCGGCAGTAAAAAACCCCAACAACAAAACAGGTATCTGCGAAAAGCTCGTCGTGCTCAGCGGTTACAACTCACGAGCCTTAACTGCACGGGTTTTATCTGATGGATTTACCGAGGTCTAGGGCTCCGCTGCTTCATTCTCTTCCCAGCGAGCCTGGCTGCGCCTCCCGACACCCAGCCCTGCAAACCAAACCGGCTCCGTGGTGGAACTGCAGGGCAGCTGGCATTCGAGGAAAGCTACTCAGCCTTTACAGCGTCGTTAATAAGCAATAAAATCCAGCCTGTAGCCCCCTTGGTCTGCAACAGGCTCTTTGCACAAGGGGAAAGGGTGTTAACTGTGACCTGCCAGTAGCTGCTTTTCTGCTCGGTCATGAACATGAGGACGGGAATCAGCTGCCATCCATCCCTCTCACATCCCCCCTCACCGTTACACAGCAGGAGGACTCCAGGGCAGAGCATCCTCCCAGCCCCAGGGTTTGAGATGGGAGCAGTTGCAGTTCAGCTTGTGCCGGTGTTTATTTTATAGACCTTTTGGTTTGGTTTGCTTTTAATCCCCGTACTCACTATTGGTATATTTTCCTCCTGTCTGGGAGGTGACATTTTCAGTCACTTTTTGCAAGGAATTAGCTGGCTAAAAACAAAACGTGTCCCTGTTTCATCTCACTTTGCCAGCGGAGGGCTTTATTTTCAATGGGAAACCAGGATGTTTTATGAATCCCTGCTGCTTAGCCATGTATCTTACAGCCCTTCAGGCTTTGCAGGTCTGAGGGATGGATTTGTCTAAGCTGTTATTACACACTCTATAATTTATCAGACTTAAATTTAAGGATATCAGCTCAGTGTGGATTTTTATTTCACATTTATTCACTCTTTCAGCCTTTAAGTGAACATGAAACCCATTAACAAAACCCCTCTTTAGTTCAAAGCTTCAGTACTATAATTTGTGACGTGTACAATCAAGCTGCAGTGCTGGAAATTTGACATAATCTCACATTCTACCTTCTTTTCCTCGTCCTCCTCAGGGTGATGCCTTGGTCTGGAGGTACGAGACCTCAGCCTGGAGGTTTCCTTGACTTCAATCAGCAGGTCAAAGCCTCCAGGATCTTGGAAAAGTCAGCCGGCCAAAGGATGCTGCCCATTGCCATGGAAACACGCAGGGGAATCCACAGGATGGAGCGAGCTCCTCATCTTTAATTTCTGTGCTTAATTTGTTGCTACAAAGTGCTGCAAACAACTCTCATTTCAGAGATGGGGATATCTGGGGAAGGATTGAGGCGAGCTACTCCCAGGGTGCTCAACGGCCTTCCCAGCAGCAGAATGTGGCACCTCTCTCGGCTCTTCCAAAACATTCGTTAGATTTTAGGGTTTTTTTCTTCTACAAAAGAGATTCTTCATGTATTCGGGGAAGCAGACTGCGCTCTCTTCACTCTTCATCAGATACATTTAGGAAGGGGGACTGGGAGCTCGTGTCGCACTTCTGCTGCCGGACTCCGAGCCCAATGTAGGGCTCTCCGCTGCCTCTCCCGCACCTCTGGATGCAGCTGGAACACAGGAGCAACAACCCACCCTCAGCAGAACCCCCAGACTACTGCTGCTCACCAGAACGCTCTGGGGAGTGAAGCACACTTGGAATGGACACATGGAGGGGGAGAAACTACTGCAGAGGTCCTAAAATGCTGGGGTTTGATTGTTTTGGTTTTGGTTTTTATTCCATCTGAAGTCTATTTGCTTGCATAGACTGGACTATCCCTTCTCTAGCCCATGACTCAGCAAGCTATGCAGCAGCTCTTATGAACTCGTGGGTCATAGGAGCACCCCAAAAGTGGGATAACATCCCCTCTTCCCAGCCCCTTGGAAGCCATGCCAGAGGCTGGTGATGTTTTATCCATCAGACACTGCTGTGGTACCTCTAATAACTCAGTGACCGTCAACTGCCTCTAAATCCTTGCGAGGGAGGGGACGAAGTGTCAGGGGATCCTGGCAATGCTTTGATTTTCTATTGAATTAACATTTGACTTCCAGTAGTCGGTGCAGAGGAAAAGAAGGGAAAAAAAGGCAGTGTGACTTCCAGGAGCAGTTTCAGGGGCTTGGTTATTTGACTTCTCCACATTTAATGCCTGTGCCTCTCGCCAACACTCTTTTGCATTCTGTGCACTCGACAAATCACGTGCACCCTTCTCACTGTGCCCTGAAAGTTGCAGCGGTCAGGGGCTGCTTATTCAGCTGTGACTTTGTACTCCAGGATCTGAGTCTCACTCCGGCCATCCCCCTCCCTTTCTGCCCACCCCACTCCTGGCCCGGCCGTACCAGTAAGCAAGGGTGTAGTTTATGGCCAGTATGGCCACAGCAGCTGCCCAGTGCCAGAAGAAGCACATGGTGAGGAACATCATGTTGCTGTGGTCCTCCTCATCCCACATCGGACCTCCCCATGGCTGGAAGAGCACGACCCCAATCTGTGTGGAACAAGCGATTTATTACCTTGGGAAGACAATAAACCATTGTCCTAAAGCCCTCCAGCACCCCTCTGTCTATCTCCATTATCCCCTTGATCCATGGGGTGACCAAAGGACTCGAGCCCTGACCAGGAGAGTGGGTTTTTGCTGGGACAGTGCTTGATTAAAGTCCAGCCTTGTAATGAGAGGCCACAGAAAGCAAGTCTATGCCTGCAGTCTCTCTTTTTCTCTCCGATATCCAGATGCAATTGTCCCTTTACATTGCAGACTCCTTTAAGACCTCCAAATTTAGTATTTTACAAGCTCAGCACAGTTTTTAATCTCTGAATTTGAGCTGGAGTTAGTGTGGCAGCCCTGGGGCTGAGAGAGAGGAGGGGAACTCACATTGCTTTTCCATTTCAGGAGTGGTTATCTCCAGCCAGTTTCTCTGCCTCTCCAACTACTACCAGAGCAAGCAGCTGGCCGTGGTTTTACTCAGCCAGTTTATCGCTTGGTGGGGTTTGCATCTTTCCACTAAACCAGAGGGAGGGCTGCAGGGTGCATTAGACACATTAAGCAATTAGTACTTGGTTGTTAGAGACTGCGAGCGCTCGCTTCTGCCGTTCCCTCCAGAGGAGCAATAAGCCAAGACAAACAGCTATTTTCAGCAGGAGCGGTCATCAGAGATGACCTGTGATAAGTAAATTTTCATTCTGGGTTATGATCTATTTATGAAGAGAGCCTGGCAAAATTATCCTTTGGAGATGTATGATTGCTGTGTGATGTACGGCAGCTTCTTCTCCCGTTGCTCTCCTACCTCAGTGCTCTGCTCTGTAAGAGAAGGCACAACTGACCTGCCAGAACCACGTTCCCTGGATGATGGTGACACCGGCTCTGAACATCTCCAGGATGATGTTGCCACGGAGGAAGACCTCCAGCATGATGCTGCAGGCCCCTGAGAAGATGGTGATGAGCAGCAGGGAGTGGATATGCTGATCCAGCATGGGGCGGTGAAGGACGTGGTAGTAAAAGAGGCAACCTGCCAAAATACGTACCACGTTAGAGACACCAACCATGCCCACAGGGCAGCGTGAGTCACCTGCTGGTTGGCAAACAGAGACAGGTTACCACAAAAACAAGGGGCCCCACTTAACCCCATCCCTCCTGGTCTCCTGGCATCCCACCACCCTGGGGAGATGAGATGCTCAACCTTGGGACAAGAGGATCTGAGCAAGGTGGGGAACAAAGGCAGAGGACAACAGAAGGGTGGTTTTCTTCCTTCCCATGTCAGTGCTACCACCTCTTCAGATCACTCTCCCCTCGTAGCCAGGTTCCTGCCGTGTCCTGCTGTTTCACTGCTAAACTTCACCATTTTCTTGGGGGTTGCAAATGATCAATTTCCATTTCTTACACGGCAAACTGTTCCTGTTGAGTTGCCCGTGTTACTGCTTCAAAAAACATGGGGATGGCGGGGTGGGAAAATTTCATTAAGAGGGTTTCTATACAAGCAAGACCTTCATTTCCTAGTGTCTTTTTCCTCTGATGATCCAAGAGGGGTCTGAGATCGTGGCTCAGGACTTGCGAGACAGCCTGAAGCCAAACTGATATTCATGATGTGCTGAAGCCACAATAAGTCACTTGAATTTGCCACGTGCCCTGCAAGCAGATGAGCGTGACGATGTCTACAGAGCAATTAATGGCTCTCGGGGGGGCAGGCGAACGGCTCTGTAGATGTAAGATAAATGCAGCATCCACTGGCCATTTATCATAACAAGGAAGCCGAGCCTGCTGCTTCACCGCTGTCCCCCCCAGCAATCCTGAACCAGGCAACGCCAGGACCTGGTGCTACCTGTATTTCCCAACTTGCTGCAGGCCACCCTTCGGTAATAGATCACCTACAGCGTGTCCTGTCTTCACGGTGTTCACAGCAATAGCTCAGGCTGGCAAATTTAGGTCCTTCTCTGACTCACCCTCCAACATCCCTCCTGGAAATTACCCACCACTTTCTACCAACCTTCAACAAACACGGCCACGGAGAGCATCAGGCGGTCCAGCCCCCGCGGCACCACCTGGAAGACGAAGGTGAAGACATCCACCAGCCCAGAGAGGCCGTAGAAGAGGTACATGGTGGTGTGCTGCCAGTTCATCAGCTTCACCCAGTCGCGGTTCTCCCCGCTGTAGAGGTACAAGTGTGGACCGTCTGGGACGAACTGCTCTGCCAACATCCCTGCACGGACACGCAAGATCACCCCGTTTCTGATGGTTTAGAGGCAGCGATGGTTGATGACACTCGTTGTTGAAGAGGGGAGGGGGGCAGGTTCTGAAGCAAGAGCTGATGGTTTGGTGTCAGGGTTAAAGGGATGGATATAAAAAAGCAGACCTGCCTGGATCAATGGCAGCTCAGCTTTGGGAAGGGGTTTGAGACTCAGTCTTTTCACATCAAACTGAGAGACCAGGACAAGATGAATATTAAGGATGCATCTTTCCATATCTGGCCCAGTTCCTCTGGAGTAAAGGCTCCAGTACAGTCATCACACAGACTGGGAAGCTAGTAAAATAGAAACCTTACCTATCAGAGCAAAGATGATTTTGATTCCCCCTTCGATGGCATCCACACGCTGGAAACAACAAATCCTGTGGGATTTCTTATTTATTTTCTGGCTGAGATACTGCAGCGGGTATCTCACAGACCACCAGAGCCCAAAGAGCAGGAAGAAACTGCCTGGAAGCGCATGACCCTTGAAGTTTGCCATCCTCACGACCTCCTCTGACTACAAAGCAAAGAAAAACAATGTAATTCTTCTACATCTTAGACCAGTACTTGACATAATGCTTAAAATAAAAAAAAAAGGGAAAAAAAGGACATTTTCCTTTCAGGGAGGACTGGAAAAGGCTTGACCAGGCATCTGGAAATAGGAAGGAGCACTGGGAATCCCTCCAAGGGTGAGAGGTGGGAACAACAGGGACTTCTCTGAGGTCCTTGCCCCAAGATTAGGAAATACCCTAAAAAGCCAGAGCCCAAACTGGTTTAGCAGAGGCCCCATATCTGCTGTAATCTCAGACACATCCCAGCCTGAACCTTGCACCCCCAGGATCCCTCCCAGCAGTAGCTCCTGCTTTTCCTACCCCTGTCTGGGTATGAGTGAGACCATCTGCTGCAGAACAGGGCAGGGTGGGCTTTTCAGGACCAGCCAGGAGAGAAAACCCACAGGGGAACCAGTAAGATTGAGGGGTGAACATCAGCAGGTTTCTTCGGCCACAAAACTGCTGTGCTCTGTCCAAATATTTTTTAAATTCCTGGAATATTTTGGTCCATGGAGGGGGGAAACCTCCCCCCAGCCTGCACCAGTTGTGCAAAGTCAAAGCATTTTGTTAAAAACATCACTTCAGGAATAACCCCAAAGCTGCTGGAAACAAACCATCTTGGTTCTGGGCCAAGAAACCAACTCGCTCCCTTGCATCGCCGCTTCCTCCCAGCCCTTTGCCTCTCTCCTGAGCATCACTGATCCAGGATTTGCACCGTGCAGAGCCCAGGGGTCCCAGCCGAGCTGCTGGAGCCTCTGTGCTGGAGCACACGCGTGTGCACGGCTGGTGGGAGAGCCAGGGGACCCATTCCCTGGGAGAATCACAGCCATTAAAACTTGGTCGGCTCCTGTTTGCCATTTGCTGGGTTGCTTAATTAGGTGGAGAAGTGATTAAGCTCTTTCATGTGGGCTCCAGCATATGTTCGGGGGCCTGGCTTGGTGTGATCACAGGGTGGATGTGTCAGGCTGGTCAATTAGGATGTTTTTAATTGATACCAAAGGCTGTGCTGCCAGTGCCCAGGACTGGCTTCTCCATTTAGTTACTCTCCTCTCAACAGCAAGATGCTCTTAATGCCAGGCAGAAACCAGCTCTCTTGTGCTGTGGATGCCACAGAATCATAGAACCGTGGAATGGTTTGGGTTAAGGGACCTTTCAAGGTCATCTGGTCCAACCCCCTGCAGGGAGCAGGGCCATCTGCACCCAGAGCAGGGTGCTCAGAGCCCCGGCCACCTCCCCTGCAATGGGGACAGGGATGGGGCAGCCACCACCTCTCGGGGCAGCCTGGGCCAGGCTCTCACCACCCTCAGCACCAACAATTTCTCCTCCTCTCTGGTCTAAATCTCCCTCTTTTAGTTCAAACCATCCCCCTTTGTCCTTCCCCAACAGGCCCTGCTCAAAAGTCTGTCCCCATCTTTCTTATAAGCTCAGGTAGCAAGGGGCTGTGTCATCTGGTGCTGGACTTGTCCTTCCCATCCCAGACAGCTATGACCTGGTTATCCTTAAGCCACCATCCCGCTGGGCTTCAGTTCCCACTCACTAGAAATACAAACCAAAAACCGCTCTTGTTCTGCTGTTGTTGTCCTTCTGCAAGAAGGAGAATTTGGGCACGAGGTTGAGCCTGGCTCGCTGCTGCCAGCCGTTCAGGGGGGAAGAGCGGTTGCTTTGGCTTTATTAATAGCTGATTTCAGGTCGGGTTGTCCCAGGCACTCCTTGTTTCACCCCACGAAGTCCATGGCCCAGGAGCTTGGCTGTGTGTGATACCATCTCCCAGCAGCTGTCCCCAGGGCAGGAAAATCTGCTGGGTTAGACCAGACCTGCCAAAGCCCTGTAGCCGACCAGCCTGACTTGAATGAGTTTAACCAAACCAGCTAATCCAGCACCTTGAGATAAGCAAACATTGCCTCCCAGTGCACCTACAGTTCAGGGGGCTTGCAGCTGGCTTGCAGCTGGCCCAGGCTGCCCAGAGAGGTGGTGGCTGCCCCATCCCTGTCCCCATTGCAGGAGAGGTTGGACAGGGCTCTGAGCACCCTGCTCCAGCTGCAGATGTCCCTGCTCCCTGCAGGGGCTTGGACCAGATGAGCTTGAAAGGTCCCTTCCCACCCAAACCAGTCTGTGGTTCTATGACCAGGCAGGTCCCAGAGTCCTGCCTTCACCAAATGAGCTGTCATGGGGGGGGAGGCTTAACACAAACAATTTCAAGAGGGGGATTTAACTCACAAGGAAAAGCTCAGCATGAAAATATTATCTTCTCTCTCATTGTCTGGCAGCTTTTCAGGCAGTTATTATCAGCTCTGCCAGGCTCTGCCTTATTTTGTGACTTAAAAAGGAGAGATTTATTGACAGTGGGCTCACCGGGTAATTAAACACAAAAATCAAAGCGCAACGCCGTTCACCAGTGATGCTCGCACAGCCCAGTGGGTTAGTACAATAGTCTCTTTAGTCCTTTGAAAGAGACAACCAGGGAACCAGAGCATCCACCTCTGTGACAAAGGGAGCAGCGTTGCTGAGCCAGGGAGACAGCTGAGAAATCTGTATTTTCCGAGCCAGCAGAGAATCCCATCGCACACACGTAGTGGTATGATTAATATCAGGAAAAAAAGGCTGGAAGCAGAGCTGAAGTGACCCTGGAACACCACGACAAGAAGCAGTGCAGCCGTATCATGCCAGATCGTACAGCCAGAGCAGTATAGAGTCAAATATGTAACCCCAGGACCCAGCTCCAGCAGTTGACAGGTAGGCGTTTAATGGGACCTGATGGTTTCCCACCTGAGATTGATGCAGTCAAAACGGGATGACCTAAAGGATGCACTGATCAGTAAACCTGGAAACTCAAAAGTCACTTAAAGAGGGCAGCACATCCCTGGGGTGAGCTCAGCAGGGTGACGGGGACCATATCGGGGCTGCTGCTGCCTGTACCTGCCCGATCGCTCACCAGCAGGAAGCAGGGAGGCTTATCTGGGATGTGTGAGCAGTAAAGCTATTTCTCCTGCTTCTCTTCCTCCTCTGAAAATGTGCAAAAGGTGAGCACAGGGGGAAGGAAAAAACCAAAACCCAAACCACAACCCAATTATGTTTTCAACTGTGAGCGCCCTGGAGCGAACAGCTCTCCTTTATCCCTATGGCTCCAAAGGTGGCCAGGCACTGCCTGCAATTAACCCCACCAGGGAAGAAAGAGCAGCTGAAGGTTCAGCTGACGTTGGGGTTATAGTAGCACCAGTCACCCTTACAGGGCATCCCCACAGTGTGACTCCACTCCGTCCCCTCGTCATCCAACCCGCCCAGTCGATAACGCGCCCGTGTCCCCGCTGGCTTGTGATAAGTGTACTTTGCCCTCTGTTTATTACAATGCACTGGCTTAATGATTTACTGTTTCGTCTGCTCTTATCACCTCCCAAAGGAGATGGTTTCTTCTTGGTTTAAGGCTAAAGCACCCAAACACCTGGGCAGGCACCTGGAGCACCAAGAAGGATGTAAGGATGGCAAGGAGCCTGACTACAATTTCACCTCCTCCTCTCCCCCTATCCCCCCTACCCTGGCAGGCACAGATAACCTCTTTTCAACCAAACCCTTTGAATTTGCCTGAGATCTCATCTGCCTTCTCTTCTTCTTTCCTCTCCTCTCCTCTCCTCTCCTCTCCTCTCCTCTCCTCTCCTCTCCTCTCCTCTCCTCTCCTCTCCTCTCCTCTCTCTTCTTTTTTCTTTTTTTCTTTTTTTCTTTTTTCTTTTGTTTTATTAGTCCATCACTAACATCTCTGTCAGGGCATCACTTCCATTTTCCCCAGTTTGGAAACTACAGTCTAAAGTTCTCTGCCAGAAGGAGCTCACAGCCACCACCCCTACAATTAACTGCGCCCTTCGATCGCTGCAAACCAGGCAGTTCAGCCACAGCAGAGCTGGTTTGCTCACCACGAGAGCTGCTGCCTGGCTCTCGGAGTGTCTGCAGGTCCCCGGGGAAAAGCTGACTCAGCGAAGAAGAAAAATGTCTTGGCTTGTACAAAAAAACACAAACCCCAAAATGCTGAGCTCAGAATGAGCTGGGAAATGCCACCGAGGTGCATAACTGGAACAAAATAAAGCTATTGCCAAACCTCTCGGGGTGGTTTGTGTCCTCTTGTGAAGAATCTGAGACTGCAAGAAAGCATCAAACCCAGACCTACAGCCTGAGAGCAGCTGATGTGCTTCAGCCAGAACAACCCCCTCCACCAGCCCAACCCTTACCCCGCACGTTCCCTGGGTGCATCTATAAATCACCCTAACACCATCACCCCACAGCCCTGCCTGGGGGTGGGAGGGTGGCTGGGAGGGAAGGCAGCTGGAGGAGAAGACATGGAGGGGATCTAACGGACAGAAAGATGGCAGAGGAGACCCCCAGGAGGTGTCAGGAGAGGCATCTCCTACCACGACAAGCTCTCCCATTGCCCACTGCCTGTCTGCACTGCCTCACTCCATCACCAGCACGGGCTCGCTCCTCTGCAGAGGCACTTCTAACGGCAGCAGCCCTTTCCATTAGCTCCCCTAGGACTTGGATCCCCGATACATTAATGTCAGACTAAAACCCCACTCTGAAGCATTTCATCCCATTATCATCGGGTGGTTTTTTTTCCTCCTTTCTCTGCCTCCATCTGCACTGGGGGAGCATTAATGGTGACATGGAGCAATCACCTTGTCACAAATACCCGTGAGCCCAGCCGTGCCTGCAGACCCAGGCAAGCAACATTTCTGCCTCTAAAGGATCCTTGGGGGTTTTAGACTGAGGTTAAAAATGATCCTCATGACTGGAACCTCTCAGGCTCAATTGCTGGGGAATATCTGAAGGACCATCAGGTGCTGCAGGAGCTTGTATGGCAGCTGTGGGCAGACACAGGAGAACGAGCTCATCTGAAAACAACAACCCACTGCAAAGGGAAAACTCAACGGGCAAGTTCAAACTGGGATGAAAGCTTCTAATGCAGGATGCCAGCCCTGAGGGCTATTTAATAGATGCAATGGACCCACCTGAAAGGAGACACTGGGCAGGAGAGACCGAAAAGCTGGTGATGGAGAGGTTATAATGGTCTCTGCCTGCTACCTCTCTTCCTCACCCTGCCCCTTCTTGCCTTCTGGTTGATAAACCTCTGCTCTGGACTCTCCACCCCTACCCCTGCACTGAGCCCTGCCATCAGAGGAACAGCAAGAAGCAGCTCTGAGTCACAGCCTGGTGGAGAAAGCTGAGAAATAAAACAAATTAGACCAACCCACATTAATTGCAGGGGCTCGCAGCAGGCGCTTCATCATCCTTTCTCTTGTTTGCAGCCTGCACCCCTTTCTTTGGGGTTTTAAGACAACGAGGCCTGACTTTAAAACTTGCCTGTTTTGGGAAAGGTGCATTGCCATCTTAAAAGCCATTTTTCTTCACCTCTGTGTAATGCCCAAGAGATTAAAGTGCTTGAGCCAAGACTCGAGCCAAGGTCTGGGCACCGAGCTGCCTCCCCGGCTTGGCTCTGACACAGCAGTCCTGACTCCAGTGACCCCCACAGCCTCACAAAACTGACTCCAGACCAGCCAGCAATGCCTCAAAAATCAGTATTTTCCAAAGATGAGATGACTGCTCATCTTAAAATTGTCCCAATTGCCCCTCCATGCGACATGGGCTCCTCCCAGCTGCTTTGACATCCCTCAGGGAAAAGTGTCCAAGACCAGCTACTGAAGAAACCATTTCCCTTGCAATCAAATCCAAGTTATTGGACTGAGTAATGCAGATGCACCTCAATTTATGAGATGGCTGTGCCTGCCCAACACAAACCTCTGCAAGCACCCCGTGCCCTGGGGATTGCACCCTGCGCTGTGAAAAGGAGATTTTATTAGTTTTTTAATGATGAGCTGGTAGGAAGAAGGAAGAAACTTTTCCCCAGCAGTGCCCAGCCCAGGGAGGCAGTCCCTGCTCCACCTACTGGCTACACCAGTG
>JANHFX010025382.1:100368-158985 GCA_027560015.1 Chloroceryle amazona
CCTTTTGGGGAGGGAGGGGGGTTAATAGAGAGCGTCTGTTGGGTCTTAGGGGCTGCCCTGACCCTAAACCACGACAGGGAAGGATAAAGTAGGAAGTTGAGAAGGAACTAATATAGCTAAACTAAAACAAGGTGGGCTGATAAAGCCTTTGCCAAGCAGCAAAGCCTTCAATTCATGTTCCCAGCACTGGTAAGATGGGAACAGGGCAGAGGTACTGGGGAGGGAGCAGAAGGAGAGGACCAGAGAACGTAAACTATGTGAAGAAAGGGAAGAAACAAAGCAAGGTTGGATGGGGCTTTGAGGAACCTGCGCTAGCTGAAGGTGTCCTTGCCCATGGCAGGGGGGTTGGAACTCAATGATCTTTAAGATCCCTTCTGACCCAAGCTATTCTGTGATTCTAGGAAACTCATTTCCATCATTTCAGACCCTGAAGCTGTACCAAGTCCAACACCACACCCTGCTGGGGGATGGCTACAGAAAGCTATGAAATGAGACCTATTGGTCTCATTCTGTTTGCCATGGCAAAGACTCGAAGAGGGAACCTCAAAAACCTAAGAGCTGCAACAGCTTCATGGCCTCCGTGTTTCAAACGATGGCTTCAGATGTGTAACATGCTGGTGGGGGCCCCATCTGCAGCTGGCCAGCCTGTCTGCTGGCACAGCAAAGCAACCCCCAAACCAACATCTGAACCAGCTTCCTGGAGACCTGCATGGCCATATAAACCTTTTACCCACAGACAGTCTCTTGTCTCAACTTCTCCTTGCACAGCAGCTTCCCATGCAGGTCCCGTGTCTCACCTACCCAAACAAGACTGTTTTTGGCAGACTGGTCCCAGGAGGGAGAGTGGAAGGCAGCTTGATTGCTAATATCTAATCATAATTGGGGATCCAGAAAACTACTTATCTTCAGAATTGCTTAATAATGCGCTTAGTGTGTGAAGGATTATCACTGCATATAATTAAATACGGAGAGTTACATGGAGGGAGATAAGGATCCTGTGCAAACGGACGAGAAGGAAGGTAATTGAGATTTAAGCTTCTGCTCTGCCAGCTTCTCACCTAGATCATTGTGAACTGTCTCAACATGCGTGCCTGGAGAGACAAGGGCTTGGGAAGTGGAAAGGGAGAAAAGTGGGGAGCCACAGCCAGGGGCATGTCATTCACTCCTGCCCTATTTGTCCCCCCTCCTCTGTTTCCATCAGCGGTGCCCACAAAACCCCTGGAAGTGCAACCAGGGAGTCAGTGCAAAGGAGCAATAAAGCCCTGGGGTGTAAATTACTTAGCTCTGTGGAAGAACAATGAAGCTCTGTGAGCTATTTTGTCCAGCCCGATAGCAGATTTCAGCTGGAAAGTGCAGGTGAGGTGTGACACACACTGAGGGGACAAGACCTGGGATGGCACCTCAGGCTGCTGCCTCCAACAGCCCCAAGTTTTTGCTTTGGCTCAAGGGACAAAAGTCTCTGTTGTAATATTGAAACACCCCCAGGATTTGCTCAGGAGGTTATTGCCAAACTGATGTGGAGCATTTCAAGGGTTGCTGACTATTAAGGGTGGGGAGGAGAGGTGGGTGACATGTGGCACCCCACCTCCTGCCACCTTTGAACTGAGCTGCTGGGTTTTGGGAGATTCAGCTTGCTAAGGAGAGAGAGAAAGCCACCGAGATCGGGTCAGATTTATTTTGCTGCTCTGCTGGTTGGGGACACAGAGCAAATAAGAAAAAGAGAGAAGAGCAGGAAAATGGAGAAGAATACAAATGAGAGCAGAGGTCCCAGCCTGACATTTCTGTCTCAAAATTACCCCCTTTTCAGCAGCGGTGCTGCCAGCACTCGTGCGAATGCTGCCCAGATCATGGCAGAAAGGAGTTTTCTTCACGCCTCACTTCCTGGGGTTACACGAGCGTTCGCAGCGCTGTTATTTATTATGTTCGTCGTGGAACCCATAAAGCCTCACTCCCAGCCCCTCTTGTGCCAAGCACTGAATAAACACCAACCCAAACAAGCAAAGCTCTCTTCAGAGAGCGATCGTGTACCGAGCAGACAGCCGAGGAGGAGGAGGAGAGAGGCTATAAACCACTAAGAGGTGAAAGGCAGCTCTTGCTTACAGTCATTTTCCAGCCCTTTGTGCCTGCACACAAAATAAAATTAAAAAAACATGTCTGGAATAGCAGAGGGAGCAGTGAGAATACAGGAAAGGACCTGAAACTTATCTCTCCAAGCCCTATATTCTCTGCACCTACCGAGTCTCAATCGCAGTATCCTAATGACTGCGCCCAGCTCCAGCAATGAGAATCAAGGTGGGCAGTGAACCCGAGAGAAAAGCTTCATTCAGACATAAGATGCTCTTGGCCAGCTTTCCCCTAGAGTATCTTGAAAGCCAGAGCCTTGTTCACCTCTTCCTCACCCAAAAAAAAAAAAAAGGCAAATAAAAAATTGAAAGGAAGAGGAAAATGCTTCCAGCCCCTTGGCAAGACAGGCAGTAAGCAAGCACCAGGCTTTGTACTAAGAAACAAAACAAAGGTGCAACAGAGGGACATAAATATTTATTTGCCTTTTATTTTCATTTCAAGAGTCCTTCTCCCTTTCAGCCAAATCCTATTTATCTCGTGGGGCTTTGACAGTCATCTAGAAACCACACAAAACCTATTTGTTGCTGTGCACCACCTGGGCTGGAGGACCAGTGGAGTTACTCTGAGGAGCAAGGGTGAAAACAAACAACTCAGCTCCACTGTTTATAAGGGAGAAGAGCAGAGAGTAGAACCAGAAGAGGTTCAGAGCCAGGAATTAGAAGAACCCAAAGTCCGTGCCCTGGGAATGGGATTAAAAGGGCCGTTTATCCCTCTGTGCTCTTTGGCAAGGCAGGGAGGTTGCATCTCAGCTCCTGACAAGACAACTTTGCCAGGAATGGCTCTAATTCTGCCTTTGGGCAGGGAGCTGAGCTCCACATCTCTTCCAGTCCCCTATAACTCCGGGCAGTGTAGCAACCCTCCTGACCCAAAAGAACCCACATCACGCTCAAAACCCATTCCCGAGCCACACGCTAAAATTTGGGTATAAACATCACCGGGACAGGATTCCACTCGCACAGCAATTCCCAGGTCGTTTTAACCACGGGCTTTAAGCCCTGTTAAATTGCAAAGATCTGCAATCTGAGCTATATCACTCAAGAAACCGAGTGATGGTGTTGGCTCCTTCCATCCATCCATTTAGGACAAGATAAATTTGGTCTGAACTTAAACTTCCTCCCACGGGGAGCTCCGTGAGCCAAAAAAAAGCCCTTTCAAGAGTGTAATGGCTGTGTGACTACAGCAGTGGGGTTTAGGTAAGTCTTAATCCTTAGTAAATTACAGATAATTTGTATGTAAAGGGGTTATAAAGACTATCCGGATACTTTTAATAATTAACTGGCTGAGAGAAGAGGAAAGAAGAGATGAGAAGACCAATTAGATATAAATTTAAGTAGGAGACCAGCTCAGCAAGCCCTAGAAATGCTCATTTTATTTTGGGAAACAGTGGCCTGATGGAATTGAAACTCTCTGTGGGCAGAGGACAGTTTTTTAAAGCATGGGAGAATTTGGAGG
Source organism: Chloroceryle amazona (assembly GCA_027560015.1). NCBI lineage: Eukaryota > Metazoa > Chordata > Aves > Coraciiformes > Cerylidae > Chloroceryle > Chloroceryle amazona. The sequence goes on from JANHFX010025382.1 coordinate 103,945, forward strand.
TGGACAGAAACAAACAAGGAACCAGCTTAGAGATGAAGGATATTTTTTCATCTGTGAGGAAAAAAATAAGATCATAATAGGGATGTTGAGCATTTTGAAGTGCTCAGATTAATCCTTTTTCAAAATTGAAGGGGTTTTTTGTTTGTTTCTTTGTTGTTGTTGTTTGTTTTCTGTTTTGATGGCTTGATAAAGAGTTACAGCCAGTGGCTTTATCAGCAAAACACTGATTTATCAACAAGCATTTCTGCTTGAAAAATGGAATCTTTTGGTGAAAAGCAAAACAGGCTGTTAACATTAACATTTTTTTTAAAAAAAGGACATTTTGTCTAATTTTTTTTCCAGTTACATGGCTCGACAGTTCTGAAACACAGATTATCCCAGACTCTCAGCCTCCCTATATCAAGTGGGATTTCTAGAGCATAAACGGTCATGGGCTACTTGACCCAGCAAGCACCCACATGGGTAAGCAAAGTTTTTCCACTCATTAATCCACCCCAAAGTCCCTCTGCACAGTGGAGGATTTACTGTAATCCGTGCAGAACCCCATGGAGGGGTTTGCAGGACTTGGGACATGCCACTCCTTGCTGGACTTTCACCCTCGGCATCCCAGGCACTGGTTTGGTCCTGCAAGGGCTTTTCCTGCCTCACCACATCTGAAAGCACCACGTCTCGAGCATCACCAATGCCCTGTATCAATGAGGTTGGTCACTCCATCCTGCTGCATCAGAAATATTGCTGAGGGCCCTTGACATGTAGATATCATCCAAGAACCAACAGAAAATAAACACAGGATTTGCACCAGCACCAGAATTCACCCCATTTGAACACGGTACCACACTCCTCAATATCCCTTTGAAGTCTGACCTTGTCCTTACATCTTGTAAATCACTTGTTCCTCTCTACCAGGGTGCAAACAAAAACGTGGGGCAGCTTGCAACCAACACGGGCATCGAAGCCACGAGGAAGGGCAGGATCAGGGCCCCCCCCAGTTCCAACCTGAGTCTAATCTTTCACGACCTGCTGGTACATTTTAGCAGGTGATGGATCCGGGGGCAGATAATTCTGCTTGCTGGTTAATTAATCCGGCCTTACAAGAGCAACGAGAGTCTAATGACTGCTCTTAATCCCCCTGCAATAACATCACATACCGTGTTTCAAAGCGGGCCACCTGTTGGGGTGCAAGCCGGGTACGGGGGGTTACTGGTCGTTAGTGCCGTATCCACTGCTGGGATTTTATTAGCCATCATTTGATACGTTACCCGCCCCGTACACTCGATCTAAGCCTGAAATATTGTTTTACAGTATTAATTAAAAGCATCGACACTGGATGCTTCGTTCACGTGCTCCGAGGGGATTTATGGGTTGCGTTTAATTACCCGACAACTGTGATTTACCACCTCTACCCGGTAGGTGCCATGCCTATTTAAATCAATTAACGTGTGGTGGCCTTCGTCTGTCTTAGTGGGGAAGGAGGGAGAGTTTCTCATCAATGATTAAACTCCAGACACACTAAGAATAAATAAATAAAAAAAAAAAAAAGAGAAGTCAGATATTTCAGGCATCTAAACTGCAAACAAGATAATGCGACCTGGGCAGAGTCACACAACAGCTGTTTGTCCAGCGTTGTTTTATTAAGGAGCCTGGTGACTTTTCGTGGAAGATTTAACTAATTAGTGGAGTAGGCCCCTCCATAAACTAGACACTAAGTTATGCTTAGCTTTAATTACACAGCAGTCCCGTTGGCCTGTTTGGCTGCTGGAAGTCAGGCATGTGCTGAAGTGTTTTGCTGAATGAGGGTCAGTATAAATACACCCATCTCTTGTGAGCATCGAGGAAGCTGCCCTGCTATTAATTCAACAGACTCAGCGGTTCAGAGAGATTCGTAACTGGGGAAAAAACATATCCAGAAAAAGAACGAGGACAAGGAAAAGGAAAAAAGAAAACAGCTGGAGCCTCGGTTCGGGGGTGAGGGGGCTAGGACAGGCACCTTCTTCTGTCGCTCCTGCTCAAGTGAGCAGGGCAATGTGCACCTTTGGGTTGAGGGGCAGCTTGTCCCCAGTGCACGAAGATTTCCTGCCCCAGGGGGTTTCAGAGTTATTGCAGAGGGCCCTCAAGGATGGACAATTGTGCCTCTTCTGCAGCATAACATCCTCCTTGTCCTATTTGCAATTCGTTCCTTCTAATTTACTCCTTCCCTGGAAGCCTCAGGAGCTCCTCAGAGCAAGTGGTTTACAAGCAGCTTCATAACTCTCTCCTTCCCACCCCCAGCTGCAGGGATGCCCTGAATCCTTCTCTTTTTTAGGGGTATTGTGTCCTAAATCCAGCCAGGACAGAAGCATTTGGTTCCCCTTACCCCTGAAGATGCAGCTCCTCTTCCCTGTCACTCCACCACCGACTGCAAAGGACCCCCTTGTGCTGTACAGCTCTGTTCCCTCCTAGCACAAAAATCTCAGAGCAGCTCACATGTCCCCTCATTTTCCCTTCTTCAGACCCAAATCTCTCCCAGTCTGCCCTACACCAGATGAGCTTCCCAGCAGTTCCTCCCTTCCCTTTACCTGCTCCCACACTTACCTCCTCTCCTCCATGTTTTTTTCCTTTCCTCATTTATTTGCCCCCTTAGCCCATTATGCTCTGATTTATACCCCTGGCCCTCCCCAGCTCCTGCCCATTCCCAGTTGCTTCTCATCAAAGGACTCATCAAAAATGCCTTTGGCAATTGCTGCTCCGGTGTCTTTCCCCTGCTCTACCCAGTTTGTCTTCTGCTATTTCCCCTCCTTTGCCTTGCACAGCCTATTTCAGCCCCATTAAATCGACACTTCCCAAAACAAAGAGGACCAGTATTCAGCTGGAAAATTGCTTTAGAAAATAAATGCCTTCTAGTCTCCAGATGAGCAAGCGTTGCCGCGCTGTTTCCCAGCTACTCTGTTTATGTAACCTTGAAGCTATTTGGGACAATCCTTTCCTTTTGACAGCTTAAGATTTGTCACGCACTAATATTTTAAAATCAAAATAACTCAGAGGTGCAAGAGATTGTTAAAGATTGCCCAAAAAATCGGTGCAGGGAGCAACACTGAGAAGCAGAAGTCATTGTCTGGCTTTTCTGTTTTGTCGTTTGGTTTATTTTGACATTGTTTGGGTTTGGGTTTTGTATTGTTTTGGTTTTGGTTGGGTGGTTGGTTGGCTGGCTGGGGTTTTCTTTTTGGTTTTGGTGTGGTTTATTTTGTTCTGGTTTGGTTTTGTTTTGTATGGTTTGGGTTTTTTTGTTTGTTTTGGTTTATTTTGTTTGTTGGTTTCATTTTTGTGTTTGTTTTTTTTTTTTTTATTATTATTTGTTTGTTTGTAAATTTTTCTTCTTTTTTTCTTTTTTTTTATTTTACTTTTTACAGGAAAGGCTTTTCCTGGGTTACCTTGTCTTCAACTCCGGAGATGTTTGAGTAAAGTAAACCCACTCCCTTTCCAATTTGATGGCCTTTAGGAAGTTGAAAATACACACATGGCTACACGCTTATTGTCTTTCTCCCTGGCATTTCTATGTGAATCGAGGGCTTTCGGCCAAAATCAACCAGATAGAATCTTTCAGGAACTTTTACAATGTCACATACTTGTGCAGCTTGCCAGCATGTTTATAGCAACGGGCACCACAACAGACCTCTGGGCTTTCAGGGAGGCCAGGCAGATCAAGCAGCCTCCTCCCTCTGTTTATGTGCCCGCATTTGCGTGTGGCATCGGGTGAGCCATCGTCCCGCCAGAGCACGTAGGTGCTCAGGAGGGGTGGGGAAATCACTGGTCTCCACTGACCCCCCCTGCCCTTAGACCCTGAACCTGATCATGGACACGTCTCCAGGAACCCACTGGACTGTGCAATGGGATGGAGCCCAGCACAGTTCTCAGAACAAATCCACTGTGGTGATTTCAGGTCCTTTTTGTAGAAAGACCCTGAGCTGCTTCACCAGTCTATGGGAAGGAGTTTAAACAATATTTAATCACCTCGCTGTGAACTGTCAAAGACCTGGAAATCCTGGAGCATGAGATCCAGCGTGAGGAGGAAACATTATTATGCGTGATGGTGTGTAACCATCTTGGTGAGAAGTTGCCTAATGCTGGGTATGGAGAAATGGGCTCCCGAGTTGTGTTAAGGTAAAGGGGAAAAAGCAAAGACGCTCTTATTCTGCAACACAAATGTTCCTACCAAAATAATTACTCCAGAAGAACTAATCTGATAGATAGCTAAAAGCATGTGACTTCTCTGTAGTGGAAAGAAGTTTGGTGATTCTTAGGGGTTGTTTCTAGGTGTGTTCTTGGCTGTTTTGCCAGACAGTGCCTAAAATGGTGGGGTTACATCTACCTGGGCTGGACAAACAAATTTATACATATCTATAAAAAATAACATCAGTGAGGATAAGGTGGAAGTGATTCGAGTTCTCATTCACAGAAGTATGGGCTGGAAGGATAAAGCCAGGACATGTTCAACCACGAAACCCTTCCTACCAGCAGTGGGATTTTTACCCAATATATTGTTTTCTTCGAGGAATAAATCACCTCCTTTAATGTTTCCATTTCTCAATGGAAATTACTTTCTCAAGAAGTAAATCTTTTTTCTTCTGGATGGACAAGTCCTTTCCCCTTGCCAAAAGAGGCCACCTTCTCCTGCCCAGAGTGAGTGCTGCAGATGTCTATGGACAGGTAAAATCCATGCCTGGGCAGCGCAGGGTGATGAAAATGGGACAGGAAAGTGTCCGGACTGCATGGGGGAGCCTGGGAAAGACAAGCGTGATTTATTGTGCTAAATCACACAAATATAAGTGACTCAAGCATGTGCTTGCCTTAGCAGGGGTCACATCCCTCTTCCCACCTGGTGGAAAAGCGCCCCGGGGGATCCTCTCAGGATCCAGTGACTGATCTGGGGAACATCGCTTAAGCCAACGTACTTCATTTTCAGTCCTTTGGGATGCCAGAGGAACAATCAAAGGGGTGAAAAGGGAAGCTCCACCCAAGTTTGCATTTCACAGGATGAGAGGTGCATTAGCGAGTGACAGCAAAACGAGCCCGAGGCGCAGCAAGTGCTGATGGACTGTCTGCGGAGCCACGAGGTTTGGTTCACACCACGACATGGTTTTATATCTCTCGTTGAATTAACCACATGCACTGGGCGGAGGAGATGCTCCTGGCTGAGAGGAAAGGTGACAAAGCTTCACTCCCAGACTGCAAACTCCTCTCCTGCCGAAAAACCCTTGGCAAAGAGAGATGACTTTTGAATTTTTGTGTGAAGTGGGTTTTAAACACTAATTAAGCAGGAAGGGGCAACGCACACACAGCTCGGCCAGAACCGCTGTTAGAAGAAGAAGAAAGAAGGAGGAGAAGAAGAAGAAATGATTCACTCCATCACCTCTCTTGAAGCAACACTGTCTCATTGTGGGAGGATAGGAGAAAGTACCAACTGCCCACTTGCCAAACCCCGCTCTCCTTATTCAGAGGAAATTTTTATATGGCCACCCACACAAATTCAGATGGCCGTGACTCATCTCCATGGATGATGAGATCAGCTTTGAAGTGATGAGATTTGGAATACAATAAAGACTGCCTCCTAAGTTCTCCACATGTAGAAAGCACTTTTCCAAGCTTTTCCCACCTACTCCAAGAGGTGGAAATGTCCTGAGTTCTTTACATGTCCACCTCTCCCAGGAACAGAGGCTCTCAGGAGATCCCATGACTCTTAGAGCCAGGGTTTTTTTGGACAAACACCACCTATCCTCCACATACAGCAAAAAATAAATCACAGGTGCTGGCAAAGCCCTCGTGTTGGTGGGAGCACTGCCCGAGTGGGAACTGAGAGGTCTGGCCCGTGATCAGCTGCATCTCAAGATGCTTCACTTGTTCCTGGCTCTCCTCCCACTGCTCCATTCCCAGCTCAGACCCAGCGGTGGAGGACGGAGAGAGGAATTAACACCTGAATACTCCTCCTACCCTCCACAGCTGCTGTTGCAGGGCAGGACTGGGCTATGAATCATGGACCCCTCTGGATTTTGGACAAGAAAATCTTTCCCAGAGGGATTTTGAAGCTCGGCTTCAAGTTTAGGGTCTCTCAACCATTCTGTGTTGGGTTGTGGGTTGCTTTGTTTTTTTTTTTTTACATTACCCCTTTGGGCTCAGGGTTCCAATTACTCCTTTTCATTCCTTTTTTTCTTTAATGATTCGGAAATATTTGAGTGACAGATCTTTTATTAAAACATGGTTATCAGAAAGCATCCAAGAACAGGCAGGGCTAGTGCTCCACTCATGGTTTCCATGCCTCAGGGAGAGCAAAGCTCTTCCTGCCTCTTGCCTGGCCTCCGATGAGCAGAGGTTTGGTATGCAGGCATGAGGAACCAAGACAGAAGAACATGACTGTCCCAAAGGGTTGGTAGGACAATGACTGTCCCACCAGCGAGCTAAGTGGTGAGGCAAAGCAGACACCCCTGAAGAGCTTCTTCCCATCCCACCCCTGGCAGGAGAGGCATGATCAAGGAGGACATGGTGTGGGCAGGTGATGCCTTACTCGCCTTGTTCCTTAGCCACTTGGTGACCCCTGCACAGCAAAAAGCTGTGTTTTCTCCTCTTGCACTAATGCTTCAGGGACCCAACCTAAATCCAGTGGTGGTCATGCCTTAAACCCTTCTTTTGGAGCACAGCTTTTCATGAGTCATTTTTCATTGCTGCACCTTCTCTCCTCCTGCTTTGCCCATTGAGACTGAAAGTTCCCCAGGACAAGAAGCCTACAGTGGTCCACCACTTGCTGGTACTATAGTTGGTGCCATGGATTACATTCTGCAGGAGGTGAGATGAATTGCTCATGGATATGATGGAAAATGAGGGTCTACCACCTTTTTTTTTTCCCCCCATTAAGTGCATATTTTTTCCATTTTTCTTCCAAGATTGTTCTAAAATGAGACTTGGAGCACTTGCAGCCAAAACCTGAAATGATTCTGTTTAGAAGGGCCTCACCAGGGGTTGCTGTTGGGTTGCTGCCTGACCTCTCACATGTCTCCCATCTTCTGCAGCATGTTCTGGCTGCAATTTCCAAGAAAATGGGCAAGAAGAGTCCATCCGATGTCCCCAACTCATGGGGTTTGGGGATGGTGGGGTTGAGTGCCAAACACAACCGCTCTTCATCAGAGCACACACTCAACACAGCATCGCTTCCCAGTCCTCCCAGGCTGGTGTGATTTCTGCCCAGCTAAGTCAACATCACACCAAAAAAAGAAAATAAACCCCTCAATTTGCCTTCCCGTGTCTATCTATGAAGCAATTCCAACTACTTCATGGACTAAACGAGCCTGAAAGCCACAAGGAGCACCTGTGCTGAGAGGAAACAAGGATTTCACAGCTGGATGCATGTGGTGGGTCACTCGCAGGTTTTGGCATGGAGGAGCATCACTAGCATCTGGAGCTTGACCATGTCCCTCCACCACTCCCGAGGAGGAGGAGGAGACCAGAAGGGGGGAAATTCTGATTTTCTAATGGTGCTTACTGAAAATTTCACTCAGTGAACCTGGCTGGATGCTGGGCAGGTTTGCTCGAAGCATGGGGCTAAGCCCCTTTCCTTTTTCAGGAGATGAGGCTTTGGGAAGCCAACAGGCATCTTCGCCAGTGAAAGCTATGAGCAGAAAAGATTCCACCTGACGTGCAGGGACAGACCTCGCTGAGGGCCTGGGGCTATGCACACCCCTGTCGCCATGCCAGGGGGTGCCAAGTGTTAGCACAGCCCCATCCCACTTACATCCTCCCCACTGCACCTACTCAAACCTTTCTTCTTTTCTTTTTTTTTTAATCTTTCCAAAACAAAAAATGATTATCAGGGCTTTTGCCTCCTCTGTTTTGCTTGGCTGGGTCACCTCTGTTTATTATTTATCACCATGCTCATCTCTGCTCCTCCGGAGCGGCTGGAGCTAGGCTGTGCCAGCTGGGACCTGCGGGACTGGGGAGAAGGGTCTGGACACGCAGGATGTGGTGCTACCTGCTCGAGGCTCTGCTTGTGACCCAAAATGGGAGAAAAATCAACCAAAACTTTGTTTTGACAGAGGACTCAGTTTTCTGGGCAGCCCTAGCAACAGTTGCATTATCATTATTAGTAATACTATTATTATTTTGTGCTAAAATACCCAGCAACAAACATGTTAGGGTTTTGCTTTTACTTTATCTTCTTTTCCTGACAGAAATATATGTTGGGGTTTTTTTTATTGGTTTTCATTTGGGGTTTTTTGAGGGGAACTCAAAACCATCTAAAACTTTCAGAGTGGATTGAAGCTTCATGGCAAGGAGTCTGGGAAGTGGCTGGGAGCAAGGTGGTGCTTTGAACCCAAGCAAGAGACATTAAGGGAAGCACCTTCCCTGCACCCCTGCTCGCCCATAAAACTGGAGGAGCAGAGCGATGTACACTTTGTGCACCAAGGGAAGGAGAACAAAAGTGATGGCATCACCAGCTCGGTGAGATCTTCAGGAAAAGAAAAAAAAGACAAACGACCTTTTGTGCTGTCTGGGGAGAGACTCTTCCATCATCTTTATGGATTTCCACCTTCGGCGATAGCTAAAGAGCTCTCTGTATCTACCATCAAGACACTAACAGCCATGCCATAAATCTTAACCCTGAACTATCATTATTTGCTGGAGAAAATGAATGGTTTGCTCCACACATGAAAAAAAAGCCCAGCTTCTGAAAGAGGAGACCCCTCTCAGGCTGGGCATCCTCCCCAGCTACACTTTGGGCTTGCTCCTACTTGTTGGTGGGATGAGCTCTTCTTGCCCATTCAGCTTTCAGAAACATCCACTAAAATGTGCTGTTTTCTCTGTGTTGAAAGTGATATTATCTTGATAGCATCTTTTGCTAGAGTCAGGATGGGAAATGGTGCTGGGCGGTCAAGTCTGAGTCACTCATGGGTGAGTTAGACCAATGCACTTGGAATCATAGAACCAGGTTGGAAAAGACCTTTAAGAGCATCGAGTCCAGCCATTGACACAGCACTGCCAAGTCCACCACTAAACCATATCCATAAACACCTCAATAATAATAATAATCTTTAAAGATCATGTGGGTCCCAGAAATGATAATAATTGGGGTTAAACTCATTGATACAACCAGAAAAAATGTCTAGAGCTCATTTTGCCTGGTTCTTCTCCCCCCACAAAGGACACCCAGCCCAGTCACAGGCTGGAGCCAGCCCCTTGTGTTGCCTCTGGGGCAGCTGTGATGTGATTTAATTCCTCTCCTCTCATTGCCACTTCCTTAGCCGGGGTGCCTGCGAGCCCTGAGGGAGAGCAGGGGATGAGGGGAAGCATTAGTTTCTGAACAAATTCTTGTGTCATCTTCTTGACAGCCCCTCTTAGTGCTGAGTGATGCTCAGGAATGATGCGGCTTACCCTCAAGAGTTCAAGTAAGGGAGCATTTCCCTTTGCTGAGGAGCAAGCTGTGATCGACAGAGGAGAAATCAGTGGCCAGCAGCCACCAATCGCCTTTGACCCATGTGGCAGTGGATGCAGTCGGGGTGCCCGGTGCCACCAGGCAGGGCTATTTGTGACTAAAATGGGGTAGAATACATCATGTGAAATTAGCGCCCAGGGGATGAGGAGCTGGGTGCAAAGGTTTTCCTGCAGCCATTGCCTTTCCACACTTCTTATCTGGAGACCAATAACAAACCACGGTCTTAAATCCCAGGGATTAAAGGTTTAACTTGACCAAGAAGCATTCTGGAGAGCATTAATTAGTGTTGATATGTGGTTTCTACCTTCTCTTCCTTTTTTCTTCACCCTTTGTCTGCCTCAAAAGATAATAGGTGGGAACAGCTTTGTCTGCCAATGCCAGCCTAAGATTGGATAAGACTCTTCTTTCTCCTCTCCAATACCTGTAACAATTAAATGCACGGGCTCACCATGCATGTGGATTTCAATGTGGCATTGAGAGAAGACACTGCTGCAAATTGGTCCCCTCACTCCAAGAAGGACCTTGAGGGGCTGGAGTATGGCCAGAGAATGGCAACGGAGCTGGGGAAGGGTCTAGAGGCCTCAAGTTGACTCGGGGAGATTTAGGGTGGAGCTGAGAAACAATTTCTTTCCCTTGAGGGTTGTCCAGGGCTGTGCCAGGCTGCCCAGGGCAGGGGGGGAGTCCCCGTGACCACTGGAGGGGTTTCCAAGCCCCCCGTGGAGCTGTGGTGCTGAGGGACATGGTTTAGTGGTACCTTGGCAGTGCAGGGGGAGCGGTTGGACTCGATGATCAGAAAGGCATCTTCCAACTCAAACACAATTCTATGATTCTAAATTCCCACCCTCCCTGCCTTCTCAGGAGCTTGTGTGTGCAACCCTGACCTGTGTTTCTAACTTCTTTGGCTCAAAGCTGTTCCTTGCTCATGGGATGAGCCTCTGGCAGGGAGGACGGACGATGGAATACCTAATCCCCAACCAGATGCTCAGAGGGTATAAATGGCTCCCTGCTGATTTATGTCAGCTGAAAATATGACCCGGCTATGTCTCTAGGTTTCTGTCTAGCATTGCACCAGGCTGCACTTGAACCCAGTAATTTTAGCTGAGCAAAAATGTCAAGCTACTGCAACAGGTGAGAAGAGCGAGGGGCTGTTCTCAACAGAATACATATTACTATCTTCAAAAAGACCAACAAAACAACAACAAAAAAACAGAAAACAACAAAAAATACAGAAATTCCCCATCAGCTGTTACTTTGTGGGTTTTATGTTGCGTTATGCTTTTATTTTCCATGCTCAGCCAACAGAGAGGACACGTTGCATGGCCCAATGCTGCAGCTGGGGGAGAGCAGGATGGCAGGGGCCAGGATGCAGCATCCCTGGCAATTCCTCACCCAGAGAACCCTTTGCACTGGAAGGGACTTACATTTGGATACAACATTCACAACTTCAAAAAACCTTTGGGATTGTAGGTACAAACTCCAAGATTTGGAAGATGGAAACAGCAAGAAGTGCTGAATTAAACTTGGTTTTCTTTCATAAAGACCTAGAGAAGTAGATGGGGTGAGGTAGGAAAACCTTATGGAATAGATGTCCTCTTCTCATTTGCCATTGTTCCAGCTCTCTGCTACCTACAGATGTCTGTCCCCCTTCCCTCTTTTTAACTCCTGTCATTCATCTGCTTCCCCAAAATCCAGCTGGAGGTGCTGAGCAGGATGGGAGGAGAAAGCTGGTGCTGGGCTGCTGGCAAGCCAGAGCCCACACCTCTGTGTCATCCTTTCCTCATTCACTAGAGATTCATGTCTGATGACATCACATCATGGACCCTAAACGCTCCTCGCCTGTAGCTTTTGCATTCCACTCCCTCTGTTTGTAAAGCAGGGCAGCCAGGCGAGGCACGATTGGTGACCGTGCCATGCCAAGGCAGGATGAACCCTCAGTGCAGTGGCTGTTACCAAGCGAGCGCCTGTGCGTGGAAGAGCAGTGACCCACCTGCAGACACGGTGGAGAGCATCCGTCACCTCCTGGGGGTTTATCCAGCCCCGAAGAGCCGCCTTGATCCCAACAGCGATGGGCTGGGATGTGGTATCATGTGGTGAGGGGAGCCCCGGGTGATCCCCTGCTTTTCATCTGCCTTATAATACAGGCGATGAATGAATTGTAATGACAGGAACTTTCTTGAGAAATTTACTCTGGGTATCAATATTTCCAGTAATGGAAAAATCCACCAGAAGAAGCTGGGCACACTGCTCCACGAGCAATTAGCCACGCTGCTACAACGTCCCTCCCACCGCCTCCATCGCCCATTCTGTCCATTAGGGAAAATCCAGTTGATTGCAAAATGAGCCGCGTGTCATTTCAACTTTTTTTCCAAAAAAAACCCAACAAACCAACCCATAGTATAATGTTAACTAAAAAAAAAGTCTAATTCATCAAAAAAAAACCCTTCCCCAGAAGGTCTTGTTTTCCAAAAGCCACAATTACAGCTCTTTTGCTTCCGACTCCAGCCCAAGAGCTAATGAACTCATTGACAACATAACGAGCTCGCACGGAAAGGGACTTGGCACAGAAAGTAGCCCTATGAATAGAAGGTTCCGTACGGCCTCAGCCACGTTAATGCCGGTCCCCATTCAAAAGGAGCACGGGGAAATATTTCCACGTTGGCCAAATGGAACAATGGTAACGGGGAGTTATTATTATTCCATTATAGCCACTGCATCTACTTCTCTGCTCTTTCCCCGAGTTGAAAAACAAAAGCTGAGCAGAAGATAACTCTTCACAGCCTGTTTAGCAGCATCACCTATTTTGAATGAGACATCTGTTCGGACCAATAGCTCCTGGAAAAAAAAATAAATAAAAAAGCTGGATAAAAATAGATCTTTATTAATTATAATCACCAGCCATTACAGAGATGACAAGCCCAACCCCGGCCTCACCTACAGACAGCACCAAGACACAATGCCAGGGGAGCGAGAGAGGGAGGGGAAGGCAGGTCCCTGAACCCAAAGGTGCACCAGGGGTTGTCCACCATCAGTGAAGAAACAAGGAGGAGAAATGTTGAGAGCTTAATGAGGCTGCAGGACTTGCTGCCACATGGTGCTTCTGAAACCCAAGAGCCAAAGTGTAATTTATGGGGTAATAATACCTGGGGTCATTACAGCCAGGAGCAAGAAGCATTTGGAAGGCATCATGTGCCGGGGTTAAGCTGGCTGTTAGAGGTTCGGAAAAGGACCACTGGAGAAGAAAGATTATTCTGTTGGATTTCCCTCCAAGTCCTGGGCACCCAGTGTGGGTGCAGGCTGCACAGATTTGACTCCAGGATTTGCACACATAGTTTTCTAAATTGCTCCTTATTCTCCACTTCCTCTCCACACAGCAAGTGGGGTTCAGCTAAGAACAAAGCAATCAAACTCCAAGCCATCTGCTTTTGCTCAAGGTACCAAGGGATCATCTCTTTCCATACAAATCAAGGCCTAGGGGCTTTGGATCTTATCTAGATGGCAGCAATCTAAACTGAAGAACCCAGCTCAACCTCTGTGCGCAATCAGAGGTGTCTCCACAGAGTGATTCACTGCTGCAGGAGACAGGATAAATTCTCTCTGTCTTTGCACTGGCTGTAGATAGAAGATGGTCAGCTCAGAGCGAGCAGCAAACGTTTAGATGGTCAAAGCCAGGTGAGATGAAGCCCACCCAAAGGGAGGAGTGTTAGGAGCCACTGCTGCATAGCACTGCCCGACACATTCTCAAATGAGAATAAAAACGTCGACCTTAAATTAAAAAAATAGATATATTGGTAGTAGAAAATTTGTTTCCTCTCCTCTTAAATCTCAGTCCTGAAAGAGCTCATTTTTTGTATACTATAAAAGTGAACAATGAATTGATAAGGTGATCCAGCTACCAATAGAAACCGAAGGAGAATGTTGGAGAAGGAGCCAGTAAAAAGAGCGTAACTTGCAGCAAATTCCACCCAGAAATGGTGAGAGCATTTCTGTTTAATTCAGGTGAAATTCACTGATGTTAGTTCATTTGGATAAGAATGGGAATTAATATGGCAGCTGGGACATGGGTGTCAACTACAACAAAACAGTGCTGGTCCAAGCTGGACCCCAAACTAGACAATAAAGCTGAACGTGGCTTCACTGGAGATGGGTGTAAAGACCAAATTTCAGACATTAGGGGCTGGTGGCTACAATGTGAACCTCTCTGAACCTGATGAACATCCCCATAGGAGCACTTGTGTGCTTTGCACACCGACCACCAGCTTTGGGCACCTTCACAAATTCACTGCTCCCAACAGAAAGCTTCACCACAGCTGTGGGTTTTCCTAACCCAGCTGCAGATCCAAATGCTACAGCTTGTCCCCATCCATGCCTCTCACATCCTTCTGCACCTGCTTCACCTAACTTAGAGGTTTTGCATCAACTAATGTTGCTAAAGCATTTAAAATCATGGCCGTGGAGTTTGTTTTCTTGATTTCAGACTGTAAGGAGAGTGAAATTAAGGCCAATTGCTACAGAAAAGAAGCCTTTGTGTCTCATCTTCCTCCATCAGATTAAGTTTCTAAGGTATGCTAAGAAATGAGACCCCATTAGGGGTTAGTGGTGTCCATTTAAATCTCTCAAATACCTACACGCAAATATACCGAGTGCAGGAGGATTAACTCTAAATCAGAGTGGATTAGTGAAGAAGCTTTGCATGGTGATGTGGAACCGCTGGAGGAAAATATAGAAAATTCTCATTTTTGCCAACTTTACAATACAACTTGATCAGCCGTGTAGAATGAGCTGGATGCCTGGCAATATCCCAGGGTCAGATGAAGAGAAAAACTTTCACTTGGGAAAAAGCCAGCAGAATTCACAGGGTCAGAGCATCAGAGACACAAGAGATGGGAAACGTGAGGCCACCGAGGTCCTTCACTCACCACCCAGCAGTCCCCACCAGCTGCCTTCCCGGAGCTCGGGCAGTTCTCCTTTAAATCTATAGTTGCACACATATATAAAAAACCCCATATTTATAGACTCTCAAATAATTCAAGATGACTCTGAAGGATGAGGGTGTGAAGGACGGGATTAAATGTAATAAAATAATGCGAGCAGACAACTTTGATCCATCTTTTGAAGGATATGCATTATAATACTCCAAAAAAGAGAGACAATTGCCCTTTGAGAACATTTGAAATAAAGAAAGCACAGTTTCCTACACAACTTCCCTTGCTTATGAGCTTTTTTGTCTTAAGGAGAACAGAGATAACCAGTTAATGACACCCTTACTGGTCTAGGCACCAACCTGTAGGAGTTGAGGTGACCAAGGGAAAAGTCCAGCTCTGAGCCTCAGCCTCTGTGAATCTCCTGGCAGGAGAAAGGAGGTGTCACTGTCCTTCTGCCAGGCGCGGGGCACAAATAGTACAAGATGGGAAGGTTTTTTTTCAAGGTTACGAAGGGAACAAAGGTGAGAACTGCTCACGGGCTCTGCACTTGAGCCACGAAACTCCCCTCGCTTTCTTCCGCAGCATCTCCCTGCCTGGGACTGGCTGTCGGTGGCCGTGTGACTGGTCACAGTTTATTCATAGCCTTAATTAGCAGGTGTGTGACCGCCTGTTTAGCCACATTTTTAGATCTCCGGGCTCTTGCAAGCTGTCAGAAAGAAAAGCATTATTTTAGGTACAATACCACCACAAAACATTGGGTTTGACGCGCGAGGATAAATTAAGGGTCAGGCTACGTTAAAGAGAACACCGAGCGCCTTCGTCACATTCTCCCAGTCAAGGGGAAATGTGGCTGAGTTTCAGTTGATCTTGGCTTCTTCACTGACCTGCAGCCGTAAATTTCCCCCCTTTTCAGTGTTTAAATAGTTTGTCGGTGAATGATCCCATTCAGAAAGCGCTGGCGATGACAGTTCAGCAAAGCTAAATGGCACTTAACTGTGCACCTAATAAATCTGCAACAAAAATAAACAGAGAGGATGAGAAAAGAAAGAAAGGGAAAAAAAAAGAAAAGATTAACAGTGCCAAAGAACTAAAGAAAAAAAAATAATCACTGGCAGGTATGAAAGGATATTGTCACTAAAACTGTTTGAAATGGTATTATGCAGGATTGATCCCATTTCCCGCCCCTGTTTGGCTGACCTTTGGATTCTCAGAAGAAAACAGCTTTGGCTGATAGCTGGGAAGTCTCTCTGTGGTCAGATAAATTTTCTGCGGACAGGGCAGATCCATCTCTCCGTGTCTCTGTCCAGGTATCTGCTTCCCCTGGGACCTCCCGAAATAGCGAAAGGGCATCTCCACTCCTCTGGAAAGCAAAATGGGCGTTTAGGAAATGGCAGCCCTGATACCATAGGGGAAAAACCAACTCAGATCCTCAAATGGCTGAAAGCAGGAGTCAGATGGGTGGGAAATTAAAGCAGAAAAGCTGGAAGTACAACAAGCCTGTAAGAAACAGACCGCAGAGAGCAGAGATGTCGCAAACAAGATGCTTATCACACAACCACAAACTCCAAGAGCAAAAGCTTTAATAAACCCAAGTGGCACTGAAGAAGCTTCTTGTGTATTTAAGACCTGGAAAGACAATTTGAACTAAAGAAAGAAACTTCAATAGCTTGGGGGGGGGAGGGGGAGGAGGGGATAAACCCTAAATGTAGAGGAGACCACAGAACCATTTAGGTTGGAAAAGACCTTCAAGATCATCGAGTCAAATCATAAATACAAGATCCAGGGAAGGGGGGTGATGTGGGAAGAAGCCTTTAATTAAAACCCTGGGCAAAAGAAACACAGAGTTGAGCCATCGAAGTTTGCTGATGACAAAAAGCTGAGTCAGCTTGTCAGTACTGAAAAAGATGGTCCAACCTGCAGGAGAGGGAGACTGGAGCAGAGGAATGAGACATGGGAGGAGCAACCCAGGAGGTTGGAAATTCATGACTGATTAAATGAGATTTCTGGCTACCAAATTCAGCCAGCTCACATTGAAAATAAATAAATAAATAGTAAAAGCAATTGTAACTCCAAAAAATAAGCCAGATAATGAATTTGTGCTGGAGACAGCACTGCTGTGAGGCCTTCTCTATAGCAGCATGTACAGTTTTCATCACCTATGTTCAAGAAAGATAAATTCAGTCTGGAACAGAAGCAGCAAAGAATACCAGAGCGATCAGGGGGAAGGAGTTTATCTCATGAGACAAGCCTCTGAGAGCCCTGCAGGGTGAAGGCTGCTCAGAGATACGATCCCCAGCTATAAATACCCGGGGAGAGAGAAGCAGCAGAGAAGAGCTGCTTGTGCTAGTGGACAATGCTAGTAAAAAAATTAGAATAAATCAAACCCCAGAGGAATCAGGTGCACGTTGATGTAGACAGAAAATGGAACGAAGGGCTGCCCGGGGAAACAGCCTCTGAAACCGCTTCCCAAGAGGAGCAGAAATGTACACACCCCTTTGATTTGTTTTTAAACAGAGATGGAGATATTTATGAAAGGGAAACCAAACACACGTGGAATTGCAACAACCTGGTCTTCCTAACCCAGCCAGACCCTGACTTTCATCTCCAGCCATCACATAGCATCCCTTCCTGGGAAAGCACCCCCTGCACTAGCGGTGGAGAACCTTGCTGCACGGGGAAAAGGGGAACAGTTCTGTTACCTTTCCTGAGCATCCATTTCCCGGCCTCCTGTTAATGGAACTACACAGAGCTTAATCAAACTAAGCTGTGAGGAAAAACAAGCAGAAAACAAACCTGATAACAAGAAGATCCTCCAAAGAGGAGAGCACAGCTCTGAGGAGCACTTGGGGAACATCACTGATCTGGCAGTGCTCCCATTTACCTGCTCTGGAGTTATTATCCAAAACTAGAGCTTAGTTTCGTTGCTCCTTAAAACAAAACCAAAAAAAAAACTGTAAGAAAAGAGTCTAAATGTAGACAGACAAGAAAACAAAAAAAGCCTCCTGCCTTTTGCAATCCAGTTGGATTTGCGCTGAGTAAGACGTAACTTTTGGAGAATCACCACTGCACAGAGCATGTGATGCCCTCAAAGAAGCTCTACCTCTAGAGGCACAATTATCTGCTGCTTGAAAATCAGGATCTCACGTGGGTGTCTCCAATTCAGACTCTGAGGACTTATCTTGGCCCTTGTTCCCAGACCCAGTCCCACACAAAGAGCAGGCAGCAAACCAGGCTAAAATCTCACCTTCTGCTACCTCGGGATCTCCCCAAATTACTGCTCCCAGAGCCGGGCTCCGTTACCACATCAAATGTCAATGCCTTTGACCTAATCCAGACCAGGGCTGGGATCCAGGGTGCAGAGCAGAGCATTCCTTAGGAAGGAGTTCAGAGACTGCTCCACAGCTTTCAAACAACTTTTAAGAAGGGGTGGATCAAGTTCATCAACCCTGGGTGGCAACGTGGCATGAGGAGAGGGGCAGGTCCTTGGGAAAGGGAATAACGAACCTCAGATTTAGCTGGGAAGTGTCTGGCTGCTGCTTCACGAGTGAGTTATCCCATCTCTCCTGGCAAGAGCTGAGAACAAGCGTCAGGCCATCCTCCGGCTCTTTGACATCTTCATCATGGCTCATGATGGGCAACTTCTCGCTGCACAAGCAGATGTAATTATTACCTCGGGGGTAAATATTGACTCCAGCATACCGAGAATAAGGCAGGTAACTCCCAGTCTGGGCTTCTAATCCCATTATTAGACACCTCCTCAGCATCATTAGACTGAATAACACAAAATGAAACAGAGAGGGAAAAATTACCATTGTATTTCCAGTAACGAGAAGCATGGACAAGAGAGGAAATCATTTCTCTGAGTCATGCTCCCCACCCAAATAATAGAAATATCTCCCTGTGGAAATGCAGATGATGATGTGGATTGGCTACACTTATTTCTCCTTATGGAAAAGGTCCTATGTGCAAATCCCAGCACAGAAAGCTGGCTCTGACTACTTAGGTGGCCCGGACTCCAGCTATTTGCTCTCTTTGAGGTCTGCAGGGAGCTGATGCTGCACATCCCTTGATTGCAAGGGGTGGGTCTGCTCCAGCCATGCTCCTCCGGTCACCCTGCACCAATCCCAGGATGGGCACAGCCATGGCACAAAGGGAACAATTGTTCCAGATGCAGAAAGCAGCTCTGATGTAGCAGTTTGTAGTCTGGGAGCAGATTTGGGTGCCTGCTGCTCAAGAGCCAGCAGCATGGGAGGGTCACAGCTCTCAGTTCCAGGAATCCTTGAAGGTCCAGTCCCTGAACATAGGGCTACCAAACTCACCCTATGGCTTCTTGGAGGTCTGCAAAGATCTGCACACTGTCAGAACTGGGTAGCCCAGCTCTGACAGCACCAAGAAGGGTTTTACTTCAGCTTGAGCTAAAACCTGGGCTTTGGGTGTGGTGAGAAGTCTTAAGTGTCCAGGAACTGGTCCCATTCACCACCTGACAACAATGCAACAATGTCTGGGAAAGACCCGATGGGAAGCGTAAAAGGGCTGAAATATTTTACTATTGTATCTACAAGTGCTGAGTTCCTTTGCTTTTTTTATGCAAATATGACCAAGGGGCACCCATCAGTTCCTCTGGTTTTATTCGGGCTCTGGCTTGCTCAGCAGCCTCTTCCCCAGGAAATTTTAGCTTATGAAATTTCTTTTTGATAAATTTGTTCCTCACTAATCTCTTGGTGGGGGGGAAACCCCGAGAAACCCCAACCTCCTCCCAGTTGCACGCAGGAAGGTTGGCTGTCCAGGAAGCGGGGTGATTTCAGGAACCTCGCAGTGAGTAACTCTCAACTATTACTCTCAATTGTTTAACAAAACAAGAACTTCAGTGTTTCCAGCAGCTACCTGACATGTCAGAACAGCCCTGGGGGGTTAAACCTCTCCCTCTTGGCACCTACGGATCCCAGCAGTGATAAGAGGCTTCCTTCCTCCCAGTGACTGCCACGCTAAGGTGTAATTATTCCATTGCATTGGGAATAATCCGTTCAAGGAGATTAACAGTATGTTGGGAAGGGGCTAGAATTGTGGGGAAAGCTTAGAAATCACAAGGTATTTAGTTATGAAGACACAAAAGAATTAAACCTGTGTGCTCTGAAGATTTACATCCCAAAACAACTTACTCTTCCTCTGCTAAATCCTACCTGGTGGTACCAGACCTCGGGAAGGAATAGGAGCGAGGTTCTTACAGGATGGTCGTGCCCAACATCTAAGACTCGACAGGATTTAGGTTTCACCAAACCTCCACCTTTGTCAAGACACAGATCTAGGCCTAAATCCTCTATCATAGCCTAAGTCTAATCCAACTCTTCTTTACTCAGCTGTGTGTTTTATCTTAGCCTAAACTGAAAACCTGCCATCCTTGCATGAATAAAGCCAGAAAAATCCCTCTCGTCCCAGACCAGAGCTTTTTTTATCTGTCAAAATTTATAAAATAGTTCACTTCTCATCATGGTTTTCTTCCTAGGTTTTATTTTTTCATGTCCTTTGCTACAGTTAAGCATTTCACCTTGGCTTTTTCTTTCTCCCCTCTTTTTTTTCACTCCTTTTCTTACTGCCCTTCTCCATCCTGCTCCTGAAGAAAGATGATGGAGAGAAGGTGGAACTGAAAACCCACCAGATTTCTTTGTACCAGCCTAGAGTTAACCGAATACATTTCTCAATTTTTGTTTTGTTTTTTTTTTAAAGCCCATTCATCCTTGCTGGGACCTGGGGGGAATTTACCACCTTGCAGGATGAGCTCAGTGCTTTGCAAAAATGATCTAAATGGTGGGTACAATAAAAGGTGGGGCACAGCCAGGACTCCAGATCAGAGCATTTCCATCCCTGTAGGGGAGCTGGGATTGCAACACAGGGGCTTGTTCCTTGCTGTTGGAACTGGAAGCCCAACATCCCTGAACATCAGCAAGGTTCAAGCCCAAGGGCGCAGTCTCTGATCTGACTCTTTCAATAAGCGACAAGGAGTAGCTAGGACAGGGGGTCTTGGTGACAGAAGGGGTCAATAGCCTTTAAAAGGATTAAAAACTCCCTTCAGGACCAGCACAAAAGCACCTGGAAAGCCCTTGGCTGCTGTCACTCTGCTGATGAAGGTGATGCCTGCTGGCACAGACTTGCCTCTGCTACATTTCAGCTACTAAGCAAGGGCATCCAAAATGAGGCTTGTAATGTTCCTTCTGGGTCTCAGGAGAATGAAACAGGTACAACTCAAAACCACAAGAGCTGGGCATCCCCACAGCTCCCTTCAAAAGCTAAACTCAACCAGCCAGGCTCTCTCCAGCCCAGCTTCCCAGCCTGTCTCAGCTCAGCCCAAAGCCAAGTTACTCAATTCTTTGCATTTCATCGACAAGATCAAAAATCAGCCCAACGGAGGAAAAAAAAAACAAACCAAACCTGGAAACAAGAGGAAATAGAGCACTTGCCTATGAACAGTGGCTGGGATCAGCCTGTTCTGTTCTACTGTATCTTGTAGGTGGTTTTCTCCAGCTGCAGATGTAACAGAGCAGTCAAGTAGGAGATGATTTAGCCAGAAAAATAATGCAACAGTTTTACCACTTCTCCCCCCATTTTCTGGCTATTCAAACACACACACATTCTGAAGGTGCTTTATGTGAACACTCAAGAGATTATCAGGAAAATCAGTGGAAGCAATTCACTGTGAGCAAGCATCAGATGGCTCTTCAAGTGCTAATTTTGCACTTTCACATGGAAAAACAAGACACCGAGATTGCTACTCACCCAAAAGAGGAACAAAAACATCTTCCGTGTCTTAGGGACTCATTAGGAACTAGCCCAGACAATCAGAGTATTGCATTTTCACCCAGATAGACTCATAAGTGATTAGAACGGGATTAGCCAAAAAATAAAACCACTGGAACTGTTCCCACTCTTAAGTGGGGTTGAGTCAGAAACAATTATTTTCATCTGGGAAGTGGGAAATGTCATTTTGTAAAACTTACTTGACTCTTCACTGGAAAATGGCCAACTTAGGTTTCCAAATCACAAGCAAAGCAATCTTTGAATTCCATGGAAATTTTGGATATTCGTATTTATCTGAAATTTTGTATTTCCAGGTTTATTTTTACCCCTTTCATTGGATATCACAGAAACACCACACAGCGTATTTCAGGGCAAAGGAAATGTACATTTTGTGTGTGTGTCCAATTTCTACTTTCCTATTCCCCTCACCATGTCAATCTATCAAAATTCCTCAAATACAAAAAATCCAGCAGATGTCGAATGCAAAAAGTCAAATCCAAACCTCAAACCAAATCAACCAGCAATGAAAAAAAACAAACCAAACCAAGCCCACAAAATAAAACCACCCAACAAAAAATGTTTTCTGAAACACATTTTTGAAGAAAAGGCTATGAACTGAAATTTCCAAATGTTATGTTTAAAATACACTTTAAAAATTTACTTTAAAAAAAATCACTAGAATCTATTTCTACTTTGAACTCAGAGAAGTTAAAATCTCTCTGATGCTCAGCTTGTGTTTCTGGAATGATCTGCACCAAAAATTTACTTGAATAAACTATTCAGGCTTCCAAATAAAGCCATCAGAGACTCTTGTGGACTTTCTCATTGCAATCTGATGGTGAAACTCCTTAGACAAATTATTCCTGGTAAATTGCTCCCTTCACCCTCACCAAGTCCTACCACATTTAAGACTTGTGGAAACATTTTACTTTGAGATAACAGCGTTGGTGCAACAACCCAAGAACAATAGAGGATGGTTATAGGTTCCATAGACCATCTCATCTAATTCCTGTATGAACAGGCCATGGGCTTTTTTAAATTAAATGCATTTCAAGTCCAATAGATACAGTTGAATTCAAGTACAGTTCTGGAGAGAAAAAAGGGGGGGAAAAGATATCCACAGATAAAAAACGTGCAGCAAAATGCTGTATCATGACTCCAGCCAAGTGCCAAACTCCTGCCCCATCACCCTCACCTCTCGCTGTGCCTGCCACGAGTATGTCAGGGCTCTGCAAGGAGCAACAGTTCAAAGACAAACTTCGACACATTAACAGCCAAGGAAAGACTCTGTGGCTCACAATGAGTGTTTTCAATGCCATGGGCAAGGAGGAAATATTTTCATCCCCTTTCCATCTCTCTGTGCCATAAAACCCAATAAGCTAAGTAGCACCAAATACTTGGGATTTCCAGTGTTTCTTGCAAACAAACATTGCCCAGCTCTGGTAAATTTGTTTCAAGGCTTAGGTGCAGACCTAGAGATACCTTTTCAAAGTTGACTAGTGTGTATTAAACACACAGTGACCCACCCTGGCTTCACTGCAGTTGGCTGGAACTTCACCATGTCAGTATTGCCCAGTGCAGACATCTGCTGCTGCAGAGCTAATGCAATTAAACTCTTCCAAACATAGTCCAGCAAGAAACTGGGGAAGAAAAACCCACCCAGAATTAACATTTTCCCCACTCAACACTCCTTGAGATGTGTGTGAATTGCCCCCCCCCAAAAGGGGATATTAATATTCCCTCCTCATAGCTCATAAAGACCCATTTATTTGGCATCCAGATACAACTGTGGAAGTTGAGGCGACAGAAAACAGCTGGAACACCAGCTTTCCCATTCTGGCACCATCATCTGTACCCAGTGACCAGGTGGCTTCAGGAGCAGCCCTCCAGCTCCCTCAGCAAGGTGCCACAAAGAAGTCTTGCTGCACAGTAGGGTTATGGGAAGTCTGATGACTCCTCTTCTCTCCTGGATCTGTTAGAATAGAAAAACCCAGCCTAGAAAAGCCTGTCTGGCATTCTGAAAAAGAAACAACAACAGCATCTGCTTTATTTATATATTTATTTTTTAATTAAAAAATAAAGGTTATCTTAATACATCTCTTGCAGCCTTCGGGCAAAATACACCCTTAACAAGACTTTATGAAAACATGATGCACATCTACTCTTGGCACACATCTTAAAGGCGAGCTTTCTGCAGCAACTTCTTAAATCCATCATTCTCCCAACCCCTCTGAAAATATTTAAAGGTTCTTTTAAAAAAACTCTAGAAGAAAAATCAGAAGTGGGCCCAAAGCAAAAAAAAAAATAAAAAAAATCCCAGATCCAAGCAACCCAAAGCTTCTGGAGCAGACTCAAATCCAAACCCTCATCTGGTTCCAAGTTTTATCCTGGCTCACTGCAAATTCACAGACACAGCACCCGAATGACCACGAGAGATGGAATCTGACTGGTGACCCGGGTACGAGTCGAGCTTCGGAAGATTTGCTCCTTACAAAGGGTCCCATCTCCTCCCTAAAACCGTTTCAGTTGGGCCCATCCCTAGCAGAACTAAGTGCTGGTTACACGATGAAACGGTGCTGTCAGAGCTCCCCATTTCTGAGCTGTCCCTGATCGCACCAGAGCGAGGACCCCACCCATGAGCACTACTTTAAAAGGCAAGGATCAAGTCAACCTCCTGACACGGTTGTCTCATTACACATCCACCTCCTGCAGCACTTGAGGAGCCCTGGACTTGTCCCATGACTTCCCTCAGCTTTCTAGAGGTGTTTTTCTCTGGAGAGAGAGTCCAGGCCCCCATCACGACCCGTGCCACCGGAGCCATGGCTTGTCACCACGCACAGGGGGTGTCTGGGCTCCACCATGACCCACGATGGCCGATTCCCAAAGGCACAAAGTGACCAATCGTTAGACTTACACACAAGGTCTACATATATATATATTTATATATATATGTACACACACACAATTACATACATATTTAAATATATATATACATATATATATTTGGTTTTGTTTTTTTCTCTTATATTTTTTTTGCTTTTCTTCACCTTCCCCCCCTTTTCTTTTTCACTTTTAACTTAATGGTGTTGTCTCCTCCGAGGAGGGCTCTGCTATATGTTCTGGAGACTTCTCTGTCTCCAAAGGGATTTCTGTCTTCTCCTCTGTCAGTTTAGGCTCCTCAGTGCCTTGAGATCCCTCCAGCTCCTGACTCTGTGCCTGGCTGTTCATTTTCTCTTCTGCTTCGATTTCCTCTGAGGTGGGAATGGAGTTTTTCTTTGGACGACCTTTGGGCTTTGTTGGAGCTTCCTGTCCACCCTTCAGCACCTGGAGCAAAAGAGATGAACCATCAGGATCAATCTGAACCCTGCTGCTCTGGGACATCCTTCAGGAAGGATGAGACTTGGCTTTCACCTCCAAGTTAATCCATGACTGTGTCACCACTTCAGTTCACAGTTGTGGAGTGAGCTCACCCATTTTCTCATGTAAATAAAATGGAATGCAAGCATTGCCAGCAAGGACACTCAGGACTCTGGAGGTCTCCAAGTCAGTTCCTACAGGAGGCCCAAAAGGCAACCAAAGCAACACAGTCCTCAGCACTACAGACAGAAGATTTTATGCAGAATTCAGCTCCTTTCCTGGGTTTTTGCTTTATTCAAAGTCCCGGTAAGAACAGTTATAAACCTCAGCCAAGATTTCCTGATGCCTGTCCTCCAGTCTCTGTGCCTTATGAAATAGCCTTCATTTTTTTTTTTTAACACCTTTATTAAAATGAGACCCCTCTCATCTGAGTAAAAGGCAGGAGACAGCAAGACAAGTCTGATCCCACGTTTAATTCCCTCTCCCTTCACACCATCACTGCAGCAACCAGACACTTCCAGCCGAAGATCTGTACCCAAGCTGATCCCAAATGTGTTTAAGTGGCAGCAACTTCTGCAGCTGTCACGTACATTGAAAGATACGCTCTAGAACTGCACCTCCTCTCCCAGATCAGAATACATAAACATCTCCACTGGAGAATGTCACAGCACCACACTTCCCACCAGGATTTATTGGACAGTTGTCCTTTCTAAAAGCATTTTAACTGGAAAAAGGTGACAAAGCTGAGAATAATTGGAAGAGGTGAAAGGAAGATAGGAAAAGCAAGAATTAATGATACTAGCTCAAAAAGACTTTGGTTTCCATGGAGCAATGCAATATTTTTTTTCTACGAACAGAACCAATCCCAAAGCACAAAGATCACAGGAATGCCAAAAATGCAGAGGGAGATATTTTGGCTCTTCACTCTGCTCTGTTCTCACATCTTTCATCCTTTTGCTTTGTATTCTTCCCACTGCCTGTGGTCCCTTCTAGCCCACCACATATGCTGCAGTAAGAACATTTTATTAAAAGAGTGTGTCTCTGAGAAAAAATGATCAAGAATAAACCAAAGTTTGGTATAAATAGACACACATCTATGCTCAGCTTCCAAATTTCTTCCTTTGAAATCAGTTTGTAAGGGCTGTGGAGAAACGGTAAAGATCCACTTACCATTTTCTTCCACTTCATCCTACGGTTCTGGTACCACGTCTTCACCTGGAGCTGAGTCAGCCCCAGTGACTGGGCTAAGTCAAGCCTGGGAGACAAAACAGACATTGAAATGAGTTTAGAGAAGACAAGCAGAGCTCAGATGCCAGATGCAGCCCATCCAGCACACAACAGCAGGACCAATACAAAAGATGACCACTTGTTTCTCTAATCTGCTGTTTTTTGTCTGTGATGTTCCACATTTGGATACAAAGCAGGGAGCTCCTGGTACGTTGTATCCCACTAAATCAGCTCTGTGATGTCTGAAACCAACACCTAAGAACCATCTCCCAGCATCAGTCTGCCTTTGTATTGTGCTTCTTCTTCGCTGCCTACATAATGGGGATAATAATACTTCCATTTTCTCACAGAGTAGTAGTACATCTAAAGCTATTAATTTCTTCTGCTTTCTGCTATTAAAGGCAATTTAGGCTTATAAATGAATTTATTATTTGCATGTTTAGCTTAAGGCTATATGTGGCAGACAGCCCATAATCCCGATTCATCCTCCACAAATCTCCAACCTATGCAAGTTCATCTGAAGCTATTCATTAATTCTACATTAAATCCCAGGATATGAAGCACACGCAGCTCAGAGTGACTCTTTATCCCTCCCCACAGCCGA
Organism: Chloroceryle amazona; assembly: GCA_027560015.1. Lineage (NCBI taxonomy): Eukaryota > Metazoa > Chordata > Aves > Coraciiformes > Cerylidae > Chloroceryle > Chloroceryle amazona. The sequence continues at coordinate 130,301 of JANHFX010025382.1, forward strand.
CAGCGCCGCGCATCTTTCAGTTCTGTAATGGACTTTAATGGGCTCCAAGAGCAACCAGATTCACTCTTGTGATCACAACCACCCTACACCAGCTCTCTGCTCAAATTCACCCTCCTGGATTCACGCGGGGAGTGGTACACGGGCAGGAATTTCTCAGCAGCCTCCAACATGTACAAAGCCAAGGGAACAGCAATGCAATCACATGAATTAACAGCCTTGAGTGCATCAGTGGTGTCAACCACCTGGGTACGTGAAGCTCTGAGGAGTCAGTACAGGTGCATTAGGAACTCCAGAACTGTATGAGACAGCCTGGCTGTGCCCATGAAATGTGGTCTAGGCACAACTCTTGGCTTTGGTGACAGGCAGAGAGCAGAGAAAGGCCATCAAAACCCATTTAACTATTGGGACACTGCCACCTGTGGAGTTCAAGGTCTGGTGGACCTTTCAAACACTTTCTACGTTTACAAACTTCATAGGATTCGGATAAGTTTCTCCTGACATTTAAATCTGCAGCCTTTTAAAATCATTTAAATCAAAGACATCTAAATCAAAGCCTTTTAAAAAAGCTAAAGCCTCTCATAGTTTGATTTGTCCACGTGGTACCAAGCAGTCCCTGAGGACTTGCCTTTTCCTTCACAAGACAAGGTACTTGCCTGTGCCTTCAACTCCATGCAACCCTGTCTCTGTTTTCCAGGCTGATGGACAGGCCACCACTTTCTCACCGAATTGCTACCCAGCTTGGCGAGATGAAAGCTAGCTCAGCAGCCAGCTGAAGCAACAGCCAACCTCTCAGCTGCCACAGAGACACAACCATCCACCACCAGATCCCAGGAGGAGACAGGCTTCCCCTTTTTTCAAGTGTGCAGCAGGAATGGGAAAGACAGAGAGCCTTCTGCTGCATCCCTGGCCTGTCTGCACCTGGATGCCTGCTAGAAAGGACACACATCACCCTGTGGCATTTCCACTGATATAATCTATGTGTCACTTTTGATCCCAGGAAAAGTTAGCTTTGAAACTGAACCGGGTCATCTGCCCGTGTCCTTGGCCAACAGCAGAGGCATCTCTGTGGAGCTAGAAGGCAGCACACCAGAGGAAGGGTGTGCTCAGTACAGGAACATCTGAGCAAGGCAAGAGCAGCCCTTTTGCTCATTCCTTCTCCCAGTCTAAAAGGCTGACCTACCTGTCAGGGGTCGAGAGATACTTCTGCTTCTGGAATTTCTTCTCCAAGCCCATCAGCTGGAGCTCTGTGAAGATGGTCCTACTCCGACGTGGCTTTTTTAACCGAGGCGTGGGTTGCTCTGCCTCCGATTCGCTGCTGGCATGGGTCTCACTGGCGGGTGTCTCCGAGCTCACAGTCCCTGAGGAGGTCTGGGCTGGCAGCACACGGGAGCTGGTGGTAGCTGGGATGAGGTGAGGGACCACAGAGGGCTGCCTGGTGATGACTGAGATGAGAGGATATGCCCTCAGAGAAGGGGAGCCTGGCAGGGAAGGAAGCAGAGGTGAAGAAAGGCCAGTTTAGTGGCAATATGGTAATGGGAGCACTGGAAAGGGAAGTACCTTTCCTACCTCTGCCATTCACTTGTTTAATGACCACAAGCAAGTCAATTCCCCTCTCCAGACCCGCTCCTTCTCCCAGATTGCATGTGATCAGCTTTCCTTGGGCTGGAGTCTTGATGTGTTTCCCTAGCACAGGGTCTGCGCTTCCAGCGCTGCTCTGGTTTTCCTTAGGAGCCTCTATAAACACACCCCACTGAAGTCATGTAATTACCACAAGAGACTAAAGTCTGCCAGCGATGAAATCTGTCCCCATTCGTGCAACCCTGCCTCTCTGTGGACATTAGGATGGGGTTCACTTGAAAGAGTCCAAGTGATAAATCATCTCATCCTTTTGTAGGTAACTGGAAGAGTTGGACAAATCACACTTCCATCCTCTGCTGTCTATACTGTTGACTACACAGGCACATGAGGAGGAACAGATGGGAAGCAGGGATCTTCCCTGACTTTTCACTCTACATCTTACACCAACCAGTTGATACCAGCCCTAAAAACCAAACCAGTTCTGCTCCAATCCTTTCAGGTCAGGGCCAGTCTGAGATGACAAATCTAAACGTTCTCAAACACTAGAGGAAGTTCTGATTCAGACCTTCTGGATTTGCAGCTATAGACAGATTACTGCTCAGCCTTAGCCCCAGGAAATGAAGCATTGCTTTAAAATATAGGCAGGGAAATAGGACCACATATGGAAAATGTACCCTCATTGCACGACAGCTCTACACAGCTTGGCAACCAACCCGCAGAGTCCTGGGCAAGTCACTTTCTTGCTCTGTACCTCAGTTTATCTCATTTGTAAAATGGAAACAACCTTCCCTACCTACTTCACTGGTGGCAAAACATGGATTAAAGTTTAATGTCCCTAAATTGTTCCGAGATCTTTAGATAACTGGCACTGTGGGAAGGCACGTATTACACCAGCAGGTCTCGTTGTGAAACTCTTCATATGAATCACTGCTAATGAAAATAATAATCTATAGACTTCAACGAGTCTATTTCTGTGAGCAGCTCGTCACAGTGGAAGGAAGGAGTTGCCAGCCTGGCCTGCTGATGACCTGTATTCCTTACCCTCCTCCTGCGAGGGGAGGGTTGGGATCCCACAGAGCAGGTCCCAGATAAGCTGGGGCGCACAGGGCACACCAGAGAATCGAGCAGCTTGTTGGTCATCTCTCCACAACCACTGCAAGCTGGGCAAAAACCCAGCTGCTTACAAAGCGAGCTTGGAAAGCTATTGCCAAAATGCTTAAATCACAGCCCGTTGGGATCTACAGTAAGACTGTGACTACAGACTGGGCTTTAGGTAGGCTGGGACTTAAGCTTTGCTTTCTACTCCACATCTCTGCAACACTAAAAATAAAAATATTTCTATTAAATGTAAATTATTCAACTTATACGACCAAGGAAGCACTGGAGAGATGGGATCAGAATTGCCAAGCTAACCTTTAGGTTGTGTAAAGAATTATCTACCTTTTCATTCTGTGGGGTTTTTTCCCAGCTGAAGACTGTGTGCTGATTTACAGTATCACCAAGTAAGCTGGCAGAAACTCTGCCTTGATTTACCACCTCAAGTGTTGCTTTCGAGATCATAAATTAGGATGGAGCACAATGTCCTTTGCATTAAACTACTCATTCCACCTTCACTGATATTTACACACCATAAAGGAGCAGATCCAGTCCTATCATTTACCTGTACCCTGCTGGGAGGGGGGGTCCCAATTCAAACCATGGCATCACAGAGCTCCTGCTCCTGTGCAGGTTCATTCTCCAGGTCTTATCTCACAGCCTGAAACCCCACTCCTGTGTCCTTGCATATGGGTGGCTTTTGGCACCAGATCCCTGGTTAATTGATACTCTTACCCTCATACCCCTGTATATTTTCAGCAGGGCTCTCCATAAACCACAAGATTACTAAGGAGCAATAAATCACCAGAGCTCAAAAACCCCCTGCAAGGCTCCAAGTGATTGAAACCTCTGGACAAAAGCATTTTTACAAGGAACTTTCTTCAAGGGAGTTCAGCAGAAGGCATTTGATATCAGAGCCATCAGGGATATTCGCTTTCCCGTACGGCAGCGGCATGTGGGACCACTTGGAGTGGAGGGAAGCTTGCTACAGTGGTGCCAGAGCTTGAGATCTGCCTCCATCCAACCAAGCGAATCTCTTCAGGCTATTTTTCTTATAATCAGGAAGGAATGGGAATAAAAGAACCACTTTCCTCCTTGGAAGACCAGCAGCAAGAACATGTCTATTTCTACAGGTCGGTTGGTTATTAGAGCAGCGGAACAACACCACAGTTGTTCAGGTCCACGTTTTGAAGCGCTGAGCACCTGAACGAGGGAGATACATTTTCCAAACTGTTCAGCAGTCAGCAGCCGTGACCTGGCCAGACACTCAGAAAAGCTCAGCACATGCTTATTTTTGGTGCCGACGTCAGGACACTTATTTACTGACGGCACTTCTGAACCCGCCGCTCCGCTCCCATGCGAGTCGCGGTTTGGAACTGCTGAGCTGCTTCGAGCTCCAGGTGGTGAGCAGATTTGCGAGGCTGTTGACACCAAGTGCCTTCTATTTGTCATTTGTGCTCATAAGAGAAGCCTTTGCTTACGGGTTTGACACCAGCAGTTGTGACAGTGCTCTTAGAAACCATCGTAAATACTGAAAGCATCTGCCGATGTTCAGCCCAGCCGTGCGTGAGGCTTCTCAGCTTTCTGCCCTCAGCCTGAGGATGATGCAGGATGGTTGGGGTGTAGAGTATGGACAGCATTTGGAGAAAGACATGGGGTTCAAGGCTGCAGTTATTTTCCTGGAGGGAAAAACTGATGGTCAGAAAGGGGACGATGCTTTAGCAGTCAACTCTCTTTGCAGATGGAGTGAAGCAGAAATAGCTGGTCTCTAGATTACAAAGGGGGGAAAAAAAAGCCTAAAGTTCAGAGTCCTGTTCTGGTTCTAGTTATCCCAAAGTTCAAAGGTAGCTGAAGCTAAGCCAGACCCTTGTCTCTAGGTACACCATTAACATGACTCCCCTTAAACCATCCGTACAGCTCTTTCCCTGATAAAGCCTTGGCTTCCAAACGCTACGAAATCTGAGGCTAGATCTAAATTTCACATCCCCCAGAGTTCAAAGGTATTTCTAAGACTGACATGATATTGTGAAGAATGGAATCATTTCTGAAATCTTCAACAAATTAAGTGCTGGCAAGCAGCTCTTGTCTGCTCAGCACTGTTGTGACATGCTCTGCCTCCCCAGATGGGAAGGAATGGAAAAGAAGTGCTCTTCCTTCCCGTATGGCTCCTTTCAGAACACTCTCAGCTGAACACGTACTTGTCTGTGTCACCACCTGAAAACCAATCCAGTGCTCTTTTGCACCTGAAAACCAAAAAGCACCCCACATAAGCCCAAAAATGCAAAACTCGCTACCCCAGCACCACACTGAGAGTGTTTTATTTCCATCAAAACAATCGAGAGACGGCCCAGCCCAATGGTGAAGCCACCAGTGCTTTAGGACTTAAGTGGTCTCTTACTATTTGGTTTTATATGGATAAGTCCCACTTTCATCTTTGAGGATATTCTTAATTGTAAGGTAGTCTCAGGCCTTGCTGCTGGATACTTCAACACTTGGGAAGCATTAGTATAATCCACACTTCATACCATGCACAACCAAGGGAGTGGTGCTTAAGCAGCAGAAGTTTTCCTGGAGTTATTTTTTAAGCATTTGAATAATTTCAAGCAGCGACAAAAGCTCTTATTTCTGTCCGTCTCCAGAAAGGCAACATCTGGCCACTCCGTCGCTGAAACTAACCAAGAGCTAAAAATAAAAAAAAAAAGGACATTGGAGCTGCAGAATATTTTTTAAGGAGCTGAAAACATTTTGCTTTGCTATTTAAAAATCAGGCTACGTTGGCAGCCGCTGCACGAGGAGTAACAGATCTGCCCCTTGCATGATGCACCAACCACACCACCTTGAAAGGAGTTGGCTCACTGAAGCCACGCAGGTCCAGAAGAACCCCAGACTCATTTCCTAATTACATGGAAAATATTTGTCCTAGAAATGTATCACAAACTAATGTATCCAAGATTTCTTTTTTTCCCTCTCTCACTCGTTTTGCTTTTCAGCAGTAACATCAAGGAGGAGGGAGCCATGGTCCTGTTTCCTCCCAAAGGTTTCAGTCAGGAATGTCAATTTTTACTGGCCAAAACAAGATGATATCCTACGCGTAAATCTGCAACGCATCAGCCTTTTACACCCTCCTCTTACCCCAGGTGTGAGCACAAGGGGTAAAGCAGCAAAGACTCAGGCCCCTGCACTTGGCTTTTTATCAGACCAACCTGCAGTCATCTTTACTCATCTGCTGGGACGTTTCTCTCCAACTTCCTATGACCATCAGATAGGATGCAGCAGTTACTCCACCACTACACCGAATCGCCTTGCTAAAGTTTTAATTAAAAAGAAATATTTCAAACAAATCTTTTCCCCTTCCCCCTTCTCCCTGGCTTACTTTCAACCTTGGCAGACACAGACCAGAGGGAAGAGAAAAGGGAAAGCACTAATTAATTGCACTGTTTGACTGCCGGCAATGGCAGAACAGTTTTCCTCCCAGGCAAACTCAGCTAATTCTGTTTTGGAAAGAAAGAAAAAGGAAGGAAAGATTTATGGATCAGCTCCTCTTGGCAGGTCAGCCTTGCTCGGAGGCAGAATGAAATCTCACTCGGAATGGGCTGCAGTGAAAGGTAAATAATAAAAGAAAATGAACTTACGACTCAGGAAGGTCTATAAATCTGCCGTCTCCTGAGTGTCAAAACAAAAGGGAACTGAGAAGGAGTTGAGTTCATTTAGGAAAGAGATTCATTTTGCTGAAGGAGCAGGAAGCCTACTGAAAGGCAGAAGCAAGCCCTGAGAGAAGCCAAGAAAGCAAAAGCAGCAAGGAGACATTGAGAATAAGTTGACCCACACGCAGTTTAGCAGGGAGGGTGTTACATGCACTTATTCCACGACAACCCCCCAAAAGCTGAGATTTCCCAGCCATGCCTTTTCCATGGATCTCTGGACTTCATCACCAGAGCCAGAGCTGAGCATGAACCTGGTACAATCCTGGTTTTCTTATGCTCTCCAGTCTTCCTCTAAGACAACTACAGATCCTACCTACCCCTCTTTGAATATTGAAATAGTCAATAGCTAGAAAAACTTGCACGTGATCCTCAGACCCTTTCCAAGGGCCGTTTCCCAACTCTATCATCAGATCTATTACATGTTAAATTGGAATCCTGGAACAGGGAATGCTTGAGAATGCTCCTTATTGCTGCTCCTCTTCTTCAGCACATCAGCACCTAAAAGCCTGGTCACTTAATTCAGTCACCACCCTTTGGCAAGAGGAGATTTGCCTTTGTTATTCTCATTTCCTTTTCTAACAGCTCGTGTCATTGTTAGTTACACACAGAAACCCGTGGTAGCCAAGCAAGAGCCAAAGAGTCTGCACATTAACAGAGGTGAAGGGCACTTCTGGGGCATTTCAAAAGCTTCCAAAACCAACCCCAAGACTCATCCCAAACACAGAGCCAAAAATCTCTATGGGAACCATGTCACAGAGGCTGCAAGAAAGCACAACAGTCAACCCTGAAAGTTAAGTGAAGAGCTGAAGCATGAAGAGACACTGGTGACACTCCAAAGGAGCATGTAGGAGGTTCCTTGGAGCAAAGTTTAACTGCTCACCACTGAAGGTTGCAGGTGCTGTTCACACCATATTCTATTCCCATTTCAATTCCATGAACTCTACTAGCCTGACAAGGACCACAAGTCTTGCAACAATTAAATGCCTGGCAGCAAATGGCTTGGTAGAAAAATTTAGACCCAGCTGATGTCCATGACAAAATGTCCATCAGCTTCAGGGGAGCCAGGCGTTCACCTGCCTGTATCCACTGGAGACAGCAAAGGAATTAGGATTAGTGCCGCTCGTTTTAGCACAGCTACAAGCATCCTTCCTTCTGAACTTTCTGACTGAAGGCCAGTTCTTCAGGGGTCTACACCTAAGCTAAGTCTGTTGCAAACAAAACCACCGATGCCTGTAAATATTGACTTTTATAATACTGAATATAACCCAGCACAGCTAAAAGCTGCTATTCCTCAAAACATCTCATCAGGCAGCGACCCGTCCAGCTACCCAGGGGTGAGTGGAGCTGGATAAAACCTTCAGCTGCTGCTCCCCAAGCTGTGGGGCACTTAAGAGCTGTGGCTGAGTTCAGTCCAACTTCAAAGCCACAAGTGAAATTTCCTCAGTGCTTGGAGTTGAGATCCAGGTTTTCTGTTTCAAGCCTGTCCCCATTAGCAATTTATCAGCATCATATTTCAGCATAACTTCTCCCTAACAACAGCAATTAATAAATTTGAACGCATCCGAGGCGCACGTGCCGGAGGCCTTCGCAAAAACTACCCAGAAAGTTAATTAATCCTTGCTTAATAACCACATTTGATATTTCTATTGTGCTTTTTGTGCATGTTTAAAGCACTATAGACAAAGTAATTGGCCTCGAACAACTGTGGAGCCCAAGAGCCTCCCTGAATGAGAGCTTGTCTGGCTCCCTGCTGCCACAGGGATGTATAATGGATAATACCCTGCCTCAGACTGGGCGTGTGGCAATTATCTACCTTATAAACAATCCAAAATTTCACCTACAGCATCAGTGTCTCCAGGGATGCCAGATCCCTGAAGGATGGCACCAGGGTTCCTCTGGCAGGGTTGGCAATAAGCATTATAACAAGCTGGTTTTGTTGGAGGCCATAGTGGTTGGGGGAGGAGATCGGAATGCACGTTGAACTGGGAGTCAAAGGACCTGGTTGCGCTGCTATCCTGGGGCTAGTCACTGAGCTGAGGTTTCCTGTTATCACAGGAAAGCTGCTGAATTTCTTCTCCATTGCCGGAAAGATACAAGCGAGCACCACCTGGGTGCTCCAGGTTGTTCTTGTACACAGCAGCCTTTCTTCCAGGCTGTCTGTCAAGCAGGAGAGCATGCCAGGACCATGTCAGATCCTCAGTGAAGAAGAAAATTTATATATGAAAGATGACTTTTAAAGAAGCATTTAAAGAATCTGTTTGGCCAGCCCTCAAGAAATCCTTTGCAGCAAACGTAAGGGCTTAATCTGGCTGCGTCGGTGGAGAATGAATCGGAAGAACAGGCACCGCTTTGCTGTGTTCAGTTGTTCTGCTTCATGGATCCAAAGGGCAACCTGCCTTTTGGGAAGAGAGCCCCCCCTTGACTCAAACCCACAGCCTTTGGGCAAACCGAGCATGGCTCAGAGAGGTCCTGCTTTTTATCTGAAGCTACAGCTAAGTGATTCTGTCCGAGACAGCTCAACTTGAACTGATGATCCCTTTAAATCCTACTCAGTGGGAAAGGAGGTGCTCGGAACCCATGCGGATCTGTCCTGCTATCTCCTATCAGGCTCCACGGGCCCAAGGCCATCATGACTGGAAACAGCTCCAAATGGATGGTGGGTTTGGACATGAACTTCCATTCCAGGCCCATACTGTTTGGACACTGAGGGAGTTTTAAGAACAGGCCACATTAGTCCCAGAGAAATAAACATGAGCATAAACAAACATCTCCATAAACGACAGTGCTCAGAGGGTGCAGGCATTACTGGGACGCAAGCCACCAGCTCATTTACCACATCTGTATCAAGGGACACTTTGGCTCCATTAAGCCAACTTCAGCTGGAAGCCCCTTTTGAACGCAGTCACACTGAATACTTCAGCCAAGTGTCTCCTCCATTATCGAGGATAAGACTCAACGAGAGCTCATCACCCGTCAGACCCAGATTTAGCAAGCAAAGTGGCCAAGAGATTACAGCATCCAATAGCTAGAAGGAATGGGTTTAGTGTCTCTGGTCTCATCTGTTGGGGGTGGAGGAGAAACACTGCACCAGGACAACACAACTCTCAGGGTGTCTAAGCTTAAGTTGCAACAAGTTTGTCTTTGCTGATGACAGCCAGATGACCAAACATCTCAGTACACTGGGGAGAAACAGAGGAGGCCAAACCCAACCCTCTGCCCAGATCATGTCACCGGTCAAGGAGTAAGATTTGGACTTAAGTTGAGAAACAGATCATCAGAAGGGAGAGGGTACAGTTTAATGGAAGGGTAAGTCACGTTCAGTTCTTCACGCTTCTCCCTAAGTATCTCTTACTGGCCACCGTCCAAGCTATGAGTCTATATGAACTTTGGACTGACACATTATGACCATTCTTGTATCCTTACACATTTGATAAATAAATCTGCCTGCTCTCTGGATTCCGCAGTTTCTGTCCAAGTGCAGACGCGCAATGCCACGCATGCATGAATCAATCAGTCCTTTACTTCCTGCTCTGTTAATTATTATCACAACATCTATAAGCAAACACCAGCCTTGGACAGCTGACTAGCTCTGCACACAAAAGCACTCTTCAGGTTTCTCAAGCCCACCCTTGTGTGAGCTCCAGCAAAAACCTTGCCATAAATATCACAACCTCTTCCTGCTTCAAGACTCTAAAACACTCTGGTGAGTGACACATGGGAAGAAAGAGAGTTCAATTGTTTCTGAACACCAGACTGGGTAAATTTTGCCTGATGGATCTTTGGGAAAATGCTTTTTTTCTTCTCAGGAGAATAGTAGATCAGTGTTTAAAATACACAGACACACACCCCCCCTTCTCCTCCACGCTGAAATGAAAGGGGGACTTCAGCAAATACCAGCGTTAATCTGAAAGGGACCTGCCACATCTTGGCAAAGCCTTTGCCTCAGAATTGTGGTTTATCATCTCAAGGGTCACTTTATTAATAATCTTGCGCCCATCAGCACACATGTATCCGAGAGGCTGGTCTCTCTGAGCCACATATGATTCTTTGATCTCGCATCTGCCACAAACTCATCTCTGTTTCCTCTACGGCCGAAAATAAACTCTGTGGACGATTTGGTTGAACAGCTGCACAAACAATGCAATTTAGAAGGATGCAAATGATACATGAGCAGGTTTTGTTCACAGCCTTTGTCTACCCTTTGTGTTTGCCAATTAGATCCGCAATCTTAACCCAGCTCTTCAGAGAATGGCTTGCATTGGAAAGGACCTTAAAGATCACCTAGTTCCAACCATGGGCAGGGACACCTCCCACTAGAAAGACCTGGTTGCTCAAGAGGTAGGGGGAGCAGGAGAGAGATATACTTGTGAATAAAGCTGAGCATAATGCACATCAGTCTTATTCCACAAAGCTGAAACTGCCTTATCAGAATCTAGAGCACTTTGGAACAAGGATTTCTTCCAAACCCAATCTTTCTGGTTGAATAAGCTGACAAAGACTGTGTAACAGTTTCCACCAGCACAGGGAAGGGCTGTTTTGAGTCCCTTCAAGTAACAGCACACCCATGTCACCCCACGGACAATCTTAACCCAAAGAGAGTTTGAATCAAGGACTGCTAAGCTTTCACTTTTTGGATAGGGCAAGAAATAAAATAAAGCTGAATTTCTGGTTTATAGGAACCATTTGTTGCAAACCATTCTGCAACACTACACAAAATCAGTGCCGGCCACTTTATTTCCAAAGCAGCTTCCTCGACTCGAGGACTGTCTACGTTAAAAATCCATCACGAGCTGAAGGTGTTGCAAGAACCCTCAGGTTTCATCACTGCCTCGACCTGCAGCTGTGAGTATCCAGTAGGGATGTGGGGAGGTGGGATGCTCACACTGGGGACACCCTCTCCTGCCCTGAGTCTCCAGGCCAGCTGATATTCCACTCGCTTCAACATCTGCACTTCGCCCACCCCATGGCCCAGGAGTGAGGGAGGACAAGGAGAGCAGGGGTAGGCAACAAGCAGAGCAGCCAATTGCTCAGCGGAGAATGATCTACAGACTCCAAACAACAGCTCAGTCCACTCTACACCAGGATGTATCATCTGCACCAGATCTTCAGCCTGCACAAAGCCGTGGAGCCCCCAACACCAAAACCAGCCTGATTTAGAGTAGCTGAGACCCAGCCCATTCATTTCAGGGTGGATGGTATTTAGCTTTTTTTTTTTAGCTGAAGCACAAAAAAGTTTCACTCCCATTGCAATTCATCTCATAAAGCAAGCTGAAAAAATGTCTCAAGGATGAGCAGGCTTGAAACAGACACACCCACAATAAGTAATTCCATGAGAAAAATGTCAACCTTAGAGTTGCAAAGCACTTTGGAGGCTTAGGTTTCAGAAAAGTGATGACAAGATTTTCCCAGCTACCAGGCTGCCTGTACCACAGCACTGGTAGGAGAATAAGCAAGCCAGAAATTCTAGTCGGTGAGCTCTAGCTGTCCCAGTCTCCAAAGAATACGAGCCCTCGTGCATGTCAGACATTAGTGTGATGGGTTATTTTTTTCTGTTCTGATAGGAAGTCAGCCAAGGAGTCACTGGTTTCACATCTCTAGACAGATACAAATTAGAGTTAGGGTGGAGGTAGGCCCTAATTAATCATAAGGGATTGAACTAGGTTTCTGTAGTGCTCTAATTCTGCTTTATTTTAATTTTAACTGTGAATTAATGCCATCATGGACAGGAACCTTAGAATGAAACCTGGTTCCAACCGCTCCAATCCAGAACTACAAAGACACCCCTAGAAATGCTCTGATGGGATCCAGATGGGACACTCTCCCTCACCCTAATTTTGGGAAGGTTTTGAGTCAAATGTTTATCACCCATCTCTGCTTTCCACAAGTACCTCTGATTCTCCTACGACACCTGTTGCTGCAGAACCCAACATCACCCTGTTCCTCGGGTACATCTGACTCGATCATCTCATTTGAACGCCAATCAAAAGTCAATACACAAAAAACCCCAATGCAGCCCTTCCTTCTCTCCACACATTTGGGTGTATAGCTCCTGCTTACCATCAGAAACAACTCCAGGCTGACGGGAACACCATCTCTTTCCACCAACTAGTCACTCTCACATAAAGGGCCAAAAGAACAAAAGTTCTGTTCACCTAGATGTAGATTTTGGGGAAAGAGGCCATTAGATGTGGTGTTTCCAACCCTCAGCCAGGTTGCTGAACCTCACTGGATTTCTGATTTCCCCACTTGCAAACTGAGGATGCCAACACCTACCACACGAGGTTGGTGTATGGTCTGGAAAGAACTCAAACGGAAGCCACGAGGAGAGGCAGAGGTGTTATCATCTCACATTAATAGATTGCAATAGACTTCTCTTTTGTGTCACACGATTACGAAATCCCTTAAGGTGCCATTAATATATATGTTAATGCTGCAGCAATGGCTGTCTCCTGGCGTTGTGCAACTGGCCGTGTTTCCACGGGAACTTCTCCAATAACAGGCGCATACGCAGCGCGTGGTTTTTCAAACCAAAATAACTTTATCTTTCTTTTTTTTTTTTAAGTTCTAAACTGAGAAAAACAGTCTGCCAAAGATCAGCTGTAGCTGCCAATTTTCAGTTGAGGGTGATCTAGATAAATCTGCAGGGAATATTTTCTATGTCCCCAAACACCACCATTAGACTCTTTCAGGTGGCACTGCTGCGATGAAACTCATCTCGGATTTGGCATTTCCACTCTCCCCACGTAACACACACTTTACATTGCCAGTGATGTCATTAAGTTTTGAAATGGGGACCATACCCCACCTGCAATATTATTAATCTGTCCAGAGGACTTAAGCAATTATTGGCATTTACTGTTACATGATGAAAAGCAACCAAAGCTCCCAATCCATCAAGCTGACTTGGTTTGCTTTGCTCAGCAATGGCGTAAGAGTTACGAGGGATCTTTGAAGTACTGAGAGCTGAATGAGCCTTTATGTTTGGTGAAACACACATAAAAAACCCACCAAACCAAAAAAAAACAAAACCATTTCAATTTGGCATTTACAAAACAGAATCCTACTCATCTTTTTCTCTCTTGAATTATCAATTCCACGCCTGCAGCTGTTTCTGCTCCCATCCCAGAAGATCTGCTGGGAAGCCAGATCCAAGGTCTTACAGTTTGGCTTTAGAAGGATGCACTTGGACGCTGCAACTCATTTCTCTGGTTTAAAATAGATTTCCTCCAATTAAATCAAGAGGGCTTTTTAAAGTCTTTCCTCCAATCCTTTATTAGAGCAATTAAAATCTTGAAGCTAGATGATGCAATGTCAAACACATACAGATGTAGATACAGAGTTGGTTTACTAAAAAGATGACTTCTTGTGTCTAGCCTGTGCATTCAGACCACACCACCACCTCCTTTACACACACAAAATGACACTCTAAGGGGAAAAAGTGCACCTGAAAGTAACACAAAATCAGAAATTTATCATCTGCTACAAGAATTGGCTCAAAATAACTAAAGATTCCAAATTTAGCCCTTTGTTAAAAATAAATTAATAAACCAAAGACAGTTTCAGGCACTTGAACAGCTTGGCCCTTGCAAAGTTTCACACTGACACCACATGCCTAATCCTTTCCAATTTGCAGGGAACAAAATAAGAATCTCTAAGGAAAAAAGAAAACTTCCATATAGAAAAAATCCACGTGAGCTGCTGCGGCACACGGAAGGAAAAAAGGGGGCGGTCATTCTAATTATTTTCTCCTCTCTTTGTGGGTCACCTTTCATTAATTGTTGAGAATAAAACATACTCCAAGACATTAACATCTCATTTCCAGTACTGCTTGGGTGAGGAGACCAAATAAAAATAAATGGCTTCTACAATAAGACACGTCATCCATCATCAGCATGTAAAACACAGTCATTAATCACAGAAGCAACCTACTTATTACGGGTATTCAAGCACTGGCAATACAAATGCTTATAAAACAGGGGCTCCTTTCATAATTCCCTGCCCTTGTCTCTCAATAGTTGAGAGGATTAACCCTTTTACAACAAGGGATGGGCAAACTGGTTCTGCCTAATTCCAAAGCGACTTGACGTCACGGGTTCGAAAGTTCGACTTGAGCTCAAACATTGTCAGATGCAGCTTGTGTCGAGGGGAGATGGCAAAGAGCTCAAGGGGAGAAAAGAGGAAGGAAGACAGTGAAAGAGCAAATCAGAAAATCCAGCAGGGTATGGACAGAACAAAAAAGTCCAGTCAAGGGTCAAAGGATGGATATAAGTCGTTGATGAATGAGTTGAAACCCCTACAAAGTGATAAACAAATAAGATTTGTCTTAACACCTATTTTAGTGTGATTTGTGGGGAACTTTCCTCCCTCCTACAGACTTCTGTGGTGGGAAAAAAACCACACCACAGATTTTTATCTGTAATTAATCAATCCTTGTGAAGAGCCCAGTTAAACACACACAACCTCCACTGACCATATTACTTTGGGCTTCTCTTGCACTTAGTAGCAAAGGGGTTTACAATCTTTTTGCCCAAGTGAGCAATGAGCTGCAGTTTTCCTTCAAGGAAACACTTCAGGTGGGTAACTGGCTCCACATCCTGTAGTGAGCCAAGGACAAAGCCAAGCAGAGGTGGTCAAGCCACAGAGCGTCCACTGCAAAGTTCTCAGCAATAGCTCTGCAGAAAAAAGGAAAATTCAAACCTCACTCAGCTATCCCTGTTCCCAACAGCTGCACGTCCCAGGCTGCCAGCTAAATGAATGCTCAGCAGAAAAGGTTGTGTATTTACAGTCTGATGCAACTTTTTCTCTTTCTACACACCCAAAACCTCTACGAACTTCAAGGAGTAAGTAGTAGGGACTGGGGGAATATCAAGAGATATTGAGAAAATTAATATTTGGGCATGCTCTGCAGCAAGCAAAGGGTTAAATTATGATTTCAAAACACATCTCTACTATTACATAAATACTATTTACTAATTCCTGTAACAAAAGGAGACATCTAAATGAAGTAAATCCTCCGGGAGAGAAGCTAGATGAGGTACGTATTGGAATTTACTCACAATGTGCAAACTGGTTCCAGTTTAACCAGAGGCAGTAACTTTTCAAACACTTCAATTAACTCTGTCATCAACTGGACAAACATTTCCAATGTTGGTATCAAGTACTGGAAGCAAATGACCCATGATTGGCTTTGGGGAAAACAAACATTCTGAGAAGACAAATTATGCGTTCACCACATTTTAAGCCACACTGAAGCTTCGTGCCAGGTACTGGAAATGAACACTCCTGTTTCTTCTGGATGGATTTTGCAGGCAGTTAACAAAGCAGCAACAGGCAGCAGGAGCTATTTCATTAGCACTTTCTTCACATGTAAGAAACACTCAGGGAATCCCTCTAGGCACGACTGGTTTCGGGATAAAATGGGTTATGCCTTGGCAAACCATAAGCCACAAGTTCAAATCACAGCACAAATACTCAGAAGTTCAGCACTAGTTCTGCTTCCTATGAAATCTCAGGAGTTTTCCCAAGATATTTCCCTTCAAAGAGAAGTTTTTCTTCAACTGAAGCTGCTGTCAAGGCATTTTCAGTATCCTTTGCTGCCCAAAAGGATTTTCTGGCCTGTAATTTTACAAGCATATACTCAGGGAGAGAGAAATACAATCAGCAGTTAAAAACCATTATCAGTGGTTTTGGTTTTTGAAAGGTAATACCAAAACAAAGATGACTGGTGAGTTAATATGAGTCAAACAAAGCACGCCTGGGCTGCACGAAGCAGTATCTGTGGCTAGATGATAGCAATGCTCAGGTTTTAAAATTGCTGTCAACCGATTTTAAGGCATTTTTACAAGTTGCAACATGACTGTGCTGATATTGCAAAGGGAGAAATAAGGCATGGACCACAGAAATCAGCTTTTCCAACTCTGGCTATCAAGCTGCCTGCACTGCTTTCAGCCCAACGTCTTTCTTTGCTGGTGGGTAGTATTTTTCCCTAAGTTGAGTATGTGCCGTAGAAGTCCTGCATCAGTGTTTATCATGGCTGGATCCCTTTCTCCTGACTAACACTGCTGGATGGGTATCGCTTTTACCCTTCTCTGAAGGACAGAAATTTCTGTTTCATAGCTGCAAGCTCTTTAGTGGAAGCTATTAATTGATCCTGCTATTAATAGAAGTGCATGGAAAACAGAAAAGGGTACAGAAAAAAAAAAAGGCAAAACCACCATGAAAACTGTGACAGCACAACGGAAAAGGAAATCATTTGCCAAACTGAAAGTCCACTTCGGCAGCTACCCGGCTCTGAAGGGACCCCAGCACGCCCGTAGTCAAATCCAGCTCTTTCATTTCTCCCCACGTCCCCCTTTCTGTCCCTTCACTGCTCTGCAATCCACAGAGACCCTTTCCCAGAGCCAGAGCGATGTCCCGGCCTTAGTGAAGCGAAGGATCGGGCCCTATCTTTCATTTGCAGCACAGCTGCTTCTGAAGCCAGCAAAGAAACCAGACCAACTTCACCCCCTTTCAGCGCTCGGCCTTGAGCGGGAGATCATCTGTCTGCCAGGCCGAATGGGTTTCATTCGGAGGGCCAGGAATGACCCCAGTTAACAGCTATCCCCCCTTGCAGGCAGAGCTCGCCATGTCCCACGCTTCTGGGATGGCATCTTTAGAGATGGCACTTGGGACAGAGCTAAAACCTCCAGAGATCTCCCACCCTGTCCGGCAATCCCTACACCTGCCAGCTCCGAGCTGCTCCAAACAGCAGCAGATGCCTTCGCCCTGCTGGAAAATGGGTGGTGAGGAGAAATGCTGAGGAGGGGATGAAAAAGGTCAATCCTGAATGTGTAAAAATAGATAAATTGTCTTAGGGGAGGCTTGTGAATCACCATTTAAAAGAGCCTCCCTGATTTTTCTGAAAGCACCACCACGTATTGTTAAATAAATAATTGTTAAGAAAAGTCCACCTTTTTTGTCAGGCAGATAACTTCTTTTTTTCAGTCCTATTTTGGGATCCGCACACCGTTCAGCCAAGACAAAGCTGAATATTCACAGCCACCACCGCTTGGAGATCAGCTCAGGTGAAAGTTTCAGGTTCACAAACTGTTCCTTACCCAAGGGAACTCTAAATCCTGACTAGGAGATGAAACCACACCGAGATTTCTACCACCTCTCTTCAGTCAGCTTTGCCATCTCTTCGGACTGGGTAGTTGCTGGTGGACTGAAATACATCGACAGGATCAGTTTCGGTGACATCTCTTCACAACAGACAGCTGCTGTAGGGGCTGGGCAGCAGTCAGAGGTCCCTGAAGAAGGGGTTCGATCAGAGCTGTGCAAATCAAACACTATCAACCTGGGATTTCATAAACACTTTTAGTTTAATGTAATTTAAGTGCTAAACTACCTTATAATAACGTGCTTTCAACTGTTTACAGTGAAGGTATAATTGAGTTTGACTCATTCTGGCCCTGATCCAGCTACGCTTTAATTGACTTCAGTGGGAGTTAGATTGGGCTCTAAGTAATTTTAACTCAAATAATCCGTCAATTGTTCCTCACCCACCTCATCAAACTCCTTCCCAACGCTTATGATTACTCTGTAATTTATGGAAACAAGGTGAAACCAGCCCTTCTGACTTCTGGCCTGGCTGCCTGGCCCTCGGTGGAGAATTTCACTGCTACCCAGACACCTAAAGCTAATCTGCTTCAGAAAAGCAAAAGAGCACAAGGAAGAGCAGGCGGCAGAGATCCAACCTGCCTAGTGCTGTCCTCTGCTGTCACAGACAACTTCAGATACCAGCTCCTCCACTCTTCAGTCACCGCAGGAACAAAACGAACTGTTGGCAAAGCTGGCAAGAGGAGGTTTTGAACAAACCAGCCAGAAAGGCAAAGCGAAATGGATTCACAAACTCATGCAAATGCTTTGTGGCCAGAACACCCCCATTGCTTCAGCCTTCTCACCGGTATATCAATAATGTCACTCAGTTCTCTTGCAGAGGAACTTGGCCTATTTTTCCCCTCTTTGAGCCACATAAACACAAGCCAGAGCACTTCACCTTCCTAAAGATGTGCAGTGTTACACAATTATTACACACGTGACACACACCAGAAAAGAAAAGAGATGCTTCCCCCCCCAAAAATACCACCACAACTAATTTTGCTTCAAAGATGACAGGTTAATCTGTCATAGAATCCCCTATTTAAGTAACCACAAGCATCACACACGTTTCTGCATCTCGTAAAAGAAAAGAAGATGCTTTTATTAAGACCTCAACCCTTCTGGGCTTACACAACAGCGCTGTGGTTTTTTCACATCTAAACGTAGGCAGCTGTACACCAGACATGGCAACAGGGAGCCAGGCACTCAGAGTCACAGGGACCTGTCCTTGCTGCCACATTGAGCTCTGGAGATGTTTTAGAATTTAATTCAGATGGAATTCAACATCTGTAAAGTCAAATCCCAGTATTAATTAATTAAATAAATGAATATATAAGCAGGAAAATGAGCCAGGAGCTATCGTGTAACTTGTAAAATAATCATTGGTAGAACTATCCCAAGCCAAATGCTGGGCCGAGTGTTTGAAGACAACCTGATAACTACACTGAAAACTTCTATTCTGAAGAAAAAAAACCCAAACAACTGAGTGGCAAGATGATCTGAGTTACAGGGCAAATACGAAAGCCTCCAACTCAAATCCTTCTCTACAAGAGTAGTCCTGCTGAAGTTAGCCAACTAACTAGATGAATTAAAACCCCTGGCATGCTATAGAATTTACAAGATAAGACCTGAATATGCACATCCAAACACATTTTAAGGTCAGCTTAAGGTTTTTGCTCTGAATGTTGCAGAAAAAAGAAAAGAAAAAAAGCAAGCATATGTCTTTGCAAATTTTCTGTCATCACATTTTCAAAGAGTTTTATTTTGGTTATATAGGAAGTTCTGGAAAACTGCTTTACTTCTTCCTTTAAATTAAAAATAGAGATATTTTTATTTATTACTTTTTTTTTTACAGAAAATTAAAAAACAAAGCAGAGATTTTGTCCGGGAGCGGTTAAGGATAGTGCTGCTCTTGTGGTTTAGATAGAGCTCAAGTATTCTGGAAATAAATGCTGCCAAAATTATAGTTTTAGAAAAATTCTTGTACAGGGAGAAGTGTTTTCCCCACTCGTTCACGCCAGGGTGTTCTCCTAGAAAAGGTCCTGGGTTTACTGAGTTAACTGAACTCTGTATTTATGGTCTATAGAAGCACCAGCTCTGAAGTAGTCTGTGCAGAGCAGTTTCAAAAGGTAATTGATTGAGGGACTTTTGAATGGTTTGGCTATTTTTTTTTTAACAAGGAAGAGATGCTGGACTGCCTTTCCGTGTGGGACACTTTGGAGGGAGATCTACACAACCAAGCAACTGTTGCCCCCCAAGGACACTACCACCCTCGCAGTCGGAGGAGATTTCACTACCAGTGCAGGGGTCTGCACCAGGAAAACAGTGGAATTTTCCTTTTTTTTTTTGGAGAACCTGTTATTCATCCTTCCCTTTAATTACTTTAATGGGTCTCACCACCAAGTACCCCACCACCTGTCCAAAATATTTGTAACTGGTAACTTGGTGCTGTTCTGGCCAAGAATCAATCAGCACAAAAAGTTATGTGAGAGGAAGATGGAAAATATGAAGTAGCCACTGTGTTAGCTGGGTCCTAACACACAATCTTTCTGGGTTTAATGTCATTAAGATGTAGCTTTAGGAATTTCACGTCACTCCAGGGCTAGAAGCCCCTTGGCTGGACCCTCCCAGAGTGCCAGGAACATAAGAAATAACAGATAACCCCGAGGGGAGAAATCCACCCCCAGTATTTCTCTGGATGCCAATATTAGTATGACCTCATGATTTTAACTTCTTTTCATCCAAAAAAGACAGACAATTATTTGTAATACAGAAAGTAATTTTGTTGCTTTGCCAAATGCCTCAAAAAAAAGTGTTAGAAAGCTTTGCTTCGGACGTTAGGAGATATATTTCACAGTATTTATTCCAGATCGAGTGTTTTCTCCAATCTGATTTCCACCCCCATTCCCTTCCAACTCCAAACTTGCCAAAACACATCCAAACCGGTTTGCTTCACTCTGACCTGAGAAGGACAATCAATTGTTATTGCTTCTCCCTATCAACAAACCAAAGCACCCATTTTTCTGATGATTGTTGGCATTTTCCCTTTGCACTGAGGACACAGAAGTGACTTAACAGCCAGAAAGGGAGAGATTTCTTTCAGGCACCCAAAGCTGCTCCTATCAGCATTAAATCAGGTGGATCAATGCTCCGATCAACACGCTGCCAAAATGATGATAGAATGAGCTGTCCCCTCACCATCCTCTTCACTGGAAAAGAAATGTAACACTCAACACAAGTAAACAGAAGGAAAATAAAACATCTCCTTGGCTACTGCTCTACTCCCTATAGCCTGGTGAGTTGACTGGGAGCTTCACACAACTCGTTTGGTTTCACTTCATTTCTCCTGGCTTCCCCAGGGAGAAGATTCCTGTCCTTGCTCATCGCCAACCAAAGGCAGCAATGCTGAGGGGGGCACAAGCTGCCTTCCAGCAGCAGGCTGAATAAAAGTCATTAAAAAAAATCATAATCGCAACGACTCTTGGTCTGATTTGAGCAGCATCCGAATTGAGGAGATGTTTTACAAACCCTCAACCAGTATGTGGATGATTTAAACTGGGCTTCAGCAGAAAACCAGGTGGAGGTGTCACTTTTCCCAGTGGAATCCCACAGTCATTAATACCTCCTATTATGGCATCGCTCCGCAAAGCTTATTCATGCTTAACCACACCGGTGATTGCTTCCCACTGCGGGTCTTACTGCAGTCACTGGGGGGTGATTTTTCAGGTTTGTTCCATGGAGTTTTCCTTTCGTTTGTTTCTTTTATTCACTATTAACTCTACGGAGATACAGCCAGCAAAGTTCAGCCTCAAACCTGAATTTTTTTGAATATCTAGGATGGAAACTTCTTTAAAGCCACATTTCCCTGCTCAGTTTAAGCAAGAACTGTTTTCAAATTCAGATTCTGATCTGGCTTTGCTTCTGAAGTACCACCTCTAATATTAGCTGTAATCTGACAGAGAACATTGACAGATTCCCAGCATACAGATATTATTACCCAGCCCAAATTATCCCTCATATGCCACTTCTTGGCATTTCTGAACTATTTTCTACTAAATCAAAACACATAAGAAAATGAGGCAGACATCCTGAAAAATGCCAAGCTCTTTAAAAATCAGATTTTGTTCCCCATCCTCAGCAGTTAGAAATTAATCTAGTTTCCAAACCCACAGCGTTTGTCCAGTTTACCTTGGCTGATAAACTGGTCTCCAGTGTGATTGCTCCAGAAAGACTTTTTCTTGTAAGACTAAAATGAATGGGGAGTTACTTGGCTGAGAGTTTTGAGAAAACTCAGACTTTCCTGAGGTTGCAGCTGAATAAATCACACTAGGGGAGCAGGGAAACTGTCCCAGCAGCCAGCTCTGACTTCAGACATCAGCACAATCTGCATGTAGTAACATCACCTAGCAGTTATCTTACTTTTACACTCAGTAGCTTCCCTACTACTGGATCAGAGATGCCGACAGTAGCAACAGTTTGTGTTTTTCAGGATTAACAGATTTCTTTGGTCATTTTGCCTTTACTTTGTTAGTAAACTATAGAATTACGCTGACCTTTGTAAGCTAAACCCAATAACCATCAGTTTAGAAATAAAGATTTGTTTTCCTCCATGTGTTTGCACAAATAATCAGAAAAAAATCCCAACCAATATTGCAGCAATGCAGATTTCCACACTCAGAGCTCTGCAATTTAAGCTGGCACCTCTCGCTCCCTGCTGCCATATAAAGGAGCACATTCACCTCAGCCTGCTTCCCTTGACACGTACATCTGGGGGGACAGGTCTCTAATGGACCTTGGGAGTCATCGTGTCCATGGCGGGCACATGTTGAAGACATTGAGGTCTCCTGAACACCCACTTCACACACCACAAACCCAAAACTCTTTCCAACACCTCAGCTCATCGACCGGGATGCTGGGGGTGACGGTCCAACCCCAGCTGAAGATGCAGGGAAGGCTGGGCACGCTCGGGGGGTCCAGTTACCCTGCTAGGAGGTCTAGGCACAACTTGGCACGAGCTTTACTGAACGGGATCAATCCAGCTGTTGAGTTTCAGATACCATGCTCTGAACTGAGGGCATCTCATTTTTCCCCACGCTGGATACACACCGCACGGATTCCTTTTTCCCTTTCCCACAGCGCCCTGTGTACCCCCAGGAGCTCCCTCATGCCACCCGTGCAACTCAAAGGAAAATGGGTCAGCAAGAATCTGAGCAAAACAAATGGTTCCTACCCCGATTTTAAGTTATGTCCCAGAGCAAATTCAAACCTTGTCTATATCAAGGCTGTTTTGAAGAGGATCCACAGGAATCTTCATTGTGAGGGCACACATAAAAATTGAGCTGGTTTGAGACTCAATAAATCTCCTCTCTCACCACAGCTTCCTAAAAAAGCTGACAAGACTGACCAAGGACCAGAAATATCAAAGCTTACACTGGGGCATCCCAGGGGCTGGAGGTGTCACCTGGTTTAATCCAGAAAATATTAACTACACCAGGAAAGTGACACCTCAAAATCAACCCCCTTTGGGATAAGCAGCTCCCAATTTCATCCTGAAATCAAACAGTGGGAGATAGGAAAAAAAATAAGTGGAAAAGAATTCAAGTTTTGAATAATTCAGTAATAGACACCCACCTATCTTAAAACCCCAGTAGCAGTAATACCAAACAAGCTCTCACCCTCAAAACCCTGCCAAAACCCAATCAACCAAAATAACCACTTCAGAATTATGAGTGTTCTTTAACAGCAACTTGTTCCACAGACCAGCAAACAGAGCAGTCATCTTCCAAACCCATGTAAACAAGCTGAGAAAATCAACTACCTGAGATACAGACTAGTAAAAATCCTTGGGGTAGAACAGAACTAAATTACCCTGATGCTCCCTGGGATTTAAGTTATAAATCTCTGAATTTTGAGGGGGTTTTATGTGCTCTGGAATAGGTCTTTGTAGAAATGAATACATGGCATAAATAAAAAAAACTGTGCTTCCAACTTTGCTGAAATAAACTGAAGACTCTAAAAGCTTGAGAGAGAGGCCGTGCAGGTTTTTTTTTTTTCATCCAGCCATCTCAATTCCTTTGGAGGGTTTAGAAAGGACACACAAGACCAATATTGCTGATAATTAATGCACAACATCTCAAATCCCACTGTCACCAAGGATAACACAACTCCCCCCCAGCCATGACCATCCTGGCGTTTAACTGAAGTGATTTTAGTTACTTTGATAAAGGTGAAACGTTTCCAGTTTGAGGTCAGTGCATTGTACATAACAATATCCTGGATTTCTTTCTTCCTTTTTGTAATGCCCAGAATTACAAATATGGAAATTGGATTTTTGAATTTATTGCTAAACCAAGATGTAAAACTAAATATATCCAGGAAACAAAGTGGAATTGGTATAGGCTCAACTGGTAATATTTTGAAGTGGGGAATTGAAAAGTTCTCTAAAGACAATTTGAAATTGGTATAGGACTCTGCTCAGATGGCAAACAGCCTTCAGAAATCTCCAACTGAGCACACTGTACACACTGCAATGGATACAAATTAATTAGATATGACCTAATAGGAAAAGCCAATAAATATCACGAAACAAAAGAATGTTTTCACTATGTCACCACAACCCAAAAGAGCACACGTTCGGGCACCAGGCTTTAAGCTAATGATGGATCCTTTTCACAGGGTATTGCATTTTTTGTTCCCAAGAAAAATTGCAGTTGGGGCTCGTTTGCTGTGGGAATCTCCCCAGTGCAGCAGAGCTCCTGAATGCTCCTTACATCTAAAATATCAGGTTTTGACCTCCCAGTGCTCAGGAAGAGTCCCAAACTCTCCTTTCACCCCCAGCCCCCTCAACTTGACAAATCTATTTAAATATTTAGCATTCCCTCACGGCCAAAAGAAAGAAAACCAAACCCAACGATATTTTCAGTTTGGTTTCCGATGTTTTTCGGGTTTCTTCACTTCACAAAGGATGTTAAACACGCACGCTGCGCAACGACAACACCTCTACATCTTTCAGCTCCAAATAAATGATGAAGACAGATCAGACTCCACTGACTTCACCCCAGATGAAAGGACTATTAACCCTTCAGCCCAGCAAAGCACACCAAAATTAACTCCTGACATGAGAATAAAAAAGCTTTTTAGCTGCAGAAAAGTCCAGCTGAAGGAACTAATTGCTCATGGCTGTTTCAGACACCCCCAAGTCTCAACTATGACTAGACTGGTGAGGTAAATTTCTGTAATTTAAGTTAAACACCCCCCCCCCCTTTTTCTTTTTTTTAGACAGCAGAAGGACTTAAGTGCTCCTTCCCTTCCCAGTTAGCGCAAGGGACAAAGGATTTGCGGGCAGTACATTAGATCCCACAGTGCTGAATTTCTGCTGGAGTCCCTCCGGGGGTTTGGGTTGGGTTTTGTGCCTTTTTTAAGCAATTGTATTGGTTATTTTTTAAATCTTTCCCAGTATTGTCCACTTCTTAGCCAGCGACAGAATTTCAGCTTTTATAATAATAAAAGAATCCCAGTACACCTAATCCATACAAGACTTTAACTGTGCTTCTAAACCTTAGGGGGCTTTCAATTTGGAAGTGTGGACTTGTGTAGCAGTTTCTTTTATGATTTTAATCCCACAAGCAAATCCCTTTCTGTACTTCACTTCTCGAGCACCGCAACTCCATAAAGTTCCTTCCACGAGCAGAGACAATCCAGCCTGATACAGGCACAGGCCAGAGCTTGGGCTAGGAACACAACCTCGAGGGCAAAGTCATTAAAGATCCCAGGCAGAAAGAGAAATAAGGCTTTAATTGAGCAGTAACCACAAGATCCTTGCTCGCATCACTCAGAAGCCACCGCTGAATCATTTGAGGATTATTAAGGATTATTTAATGAATAAATTGCACAGATAATGGTTGCTCTGCTTGACACAGAACTAGATATTAAAGAAATTTGTTTCTTTCACACACACCTCCCATGGGGTGGTGAGAGTCAAAACAGCCACTGGGAAGCGCCCATCAAAACCACTGAGGATCCCTTAGCCTAAAGGTGACACTTAAACCGCAATTTTCTGCTGCCAAGTTAGTCCTACATCCTTCTGGCTATTGGTAAATATCCCACTTAATATTCATTTTGGGTGCCAAAAGGTATTTTCCTTCCTAATGCTTCCTTTTTCAGTCAGAAAGAGGCAGAAATCCCTTCCGTCTTCCCAGCAGTGAGGTCCATGGAAGCTGCGTCAGTGACTTGGACATGAGCAGAATCAGGCCCTCTCCACAGAGCCAGCTGCGAGCTGCCCCACGCTGAACCCTTTGGGACTTTCGTGCCTATTTGGGCCAAGGATGAAATTTCACTGTCTACACAGTTAGCAAGATCAGCCCTGAAAAACTCCCTTATCAGCAAAATCTTGATCTTCTGATATAAAACCACACCAGCGATTAACGAAAGGCAACAAGCGTCCCGCACCCGTCGTCGGAGCTAAATGGTGAACGAGGATCACGCTGTTGGTCTGTTGGTGTAACTCCCTCCCAAAAGCTGTTCACCACAAGCCTTCTTTCTGCTCCCACCTCCAAATCCCTTCTAGATGTTTAATAATTACTACCTACAAAACAAATATTGAGGTTGGAGGAAGACTTGGACTCCACTTTCCTCAAACTCCTACGATAGCCTAACACAAGTTTTCTATCAGCAGAGGTAATAGGTCAGAAAAGATCACTAAGATCAGAAAGTTCCTTCCTTATTTATAATCAGCTAAGCAATAATAATAAAAAACCCCACAACAACACACCCCAAAACCCCCAAACCAAACAGACAAACCTAAGGCAAAGTGCACGCTTAGAATTTTTAAACACCGCTTAATACAAACACAACAGTAACATTCCCAGGAAAGGGGAAAGAGAAGGAGAATTTTATGAGCTTGAAATAAATATTATTTTACTGAGAATTAGTCCTTCACAGATATTTTTCAGTAGCTGAGATTTTTTTGCAGAGCGTATTTAAGTTTCAGTTTCTGATTCTCTGAAGACAGTAGGGTGGCACCAATGGAAGTGTGGCCTTATGGGAAGAATATAGACTGGGAAACTGTCTGCTTCCCCAGTCAGAGAGGGATTTTTGTCCTTTTTTTTAAATCTGGAATGTGTTAGAATGATATTTTTATTTGTAATGTGGATTTTTAATAGCTCACATTAGACCAATCTGTTTGTGAAATTGAATAATGCCCAAACACTCACTTGGTGGCATGAAAACCAGTGGTATCTGTACAAACCACAGACCCACTTTTACATATTTATTTGTTTGCAAAATCATTATGGTTATTTTCACAGCTTTTCTGTTAGAAATACCCTGACTTCTTTTAATATTTCAGTCTTCCTTTGAAAGGTAGAATTTAGGGTAGAAAAAAATGTCTCCATAATTTTTTTTTCCCTCCTTTCATTTTTTTTCTACTAATTTCTTTGTACTCCCACAAACAGCAATGAAAAAAATCCACCAGTGGTTTCAACAAGCACTAGACCCAGACCACTTCCTAAAGGACCTGTGCTCCTCTTAACCCATTATCATTTGCATTGGTCATTTCTTGGTGACCACCCTGAGGTCTAAGATTAGGGCTGACCCCCACCACTGCCCACTGACATTACCAACCCTGCCCTGAAGATTTAACTAAGGGCACCATCCCCAGAACACACGGGGAGCAAATGCAAACTCTTCTGCTGGGCATGAAAACTGGGGTCATGGATGGGTTTGGAGGAGTGGGACACGGAGGAGTTTGCTCCAAGGTACCCAGGGAGCAAACACAAACCCTTCTGCTGCAGATGGGGTGGGAAAACTGGGATTCGTGGCCAGGACTGAGTTTGGGGAAGCCTCCTTTGCTGGGGAGGAGCAGGACACAGAGGAGTTTGCGTCAAGGTACCCAGGGAGCAAACGCAAACCCTTCCGCTAGGCATAGGGTGTGAAAACTGGGATTCACGGCTGGGTTTGGAGGAGCGGGACACGGAGGAGTTTGCTCCAAGGTGCCCAGGGAGCAAACCTTTCTGCTGGGGATGGGGCATGGACCGTGGGGTTTGGACTGGGTTTGGAGGAGCCCGCTCTGCTTTAGAGGAGCGGGACACAGGAATTTGCTTGCCCCACCAAGGGAAAAACGCTTGGCTTGCAAACGGTACCCTGAGCATCCTCGGAACCCCCGGCTGGGGGCTGCTCCGCCGCACTTTCCCTCAGGAGAAACACCCATCCCCGTCCCCCCCCCGTGCGCCCCCCGCCCCCAGAGCCCCCCCAGGACCCCCCTGCACCCAGAGACCACCCCCAGGCAACCAGAGGCACCCCCACCGGGACCCCCCCAGCACCCAGACACCACCCTGGCACCCAGCACCCTGGTACCCCAGTGCCCTGGCACCATGGTACTCCCAACAACCTAGCACCCTGGCACCCTGACACTCCAGCTCCCCAGCACTCTAGCACCCTGGTACCCTCATAACCAGCACTCTTGGCACCCCAGCTCCCTGCTACTCTCGGACCATGGCACCCCAGTCCTCTGGCAGACTGGTGCTCCAGCACCCTATCACCCCAGTAAACTGGTACCCCAGCATGCTGACACCTTGGCAGTACGGCACCCCAATACATGTCACTCTGGCACCCCAGCATCTTGGCACCCTGGCACCAGGGCATCCAAACACCCCAGCGCCCTGGCACCTCAGCACCCTGGCACCCAGTACATCAGCAGTGTGGTGCCCTGGCACCCCAAGCACCCTGACACTTTGACAGCCTGGCACCATGACCCCCTGATGTCCCAGTGCCCCAGCACCCAGGCACCCTGGTGCCCTGACACCTCAGCACCCTGGCACCCTGGCCCCCCATGCCCCACCTCTCTGATCCAGTCCTCGAAGGCAGACACCCGCGTGAAGACTGTCGGCTTCTTGGGCGCGTTGCAGCCCAGCCCCGAGACGAAGCTGGCGATGCCGTGCACCTCCCAGCGCCCGTCGGCCGCCTGGCAGTTCAGGGGACCTCCCGAATCGCCCTGGGGGTGCAGGATGGGTGGGGGTTCAGCACCGGTGGGAGGGTCCCGGCGCGTCCCCTTCCACCCCAGCGTGGCACTCACGTTGCAGCCAGCCTTGTCATCACCGCCGGCGCAGATCATGGTGCGGCGGATGGCGAGGGCACCCCACCAGTCGGGCTGGGTGCAGTGGTCGAAGTCCA